>BMAV01008119.1:0-11593 GCA_019973955.1 Trichonephila inaurata madagascariensis | reverse complement strand
AAATTTCGAGTGAAATGCGTCACTTTGGTAAGTTTCTACGGTAAAAAAAAAATAGTGGTGGGCATGACACTGAAACAAACTATACAGAGGGACGAATTTCAAAGAAACAATTGGGCATAACTTCTGAACTAAATAGAATTTCGACAAACACCATACATATTCGTAATCAGCTTTGAATTCTGTGCAAGAGAAACTAAGTTTACTGAGAATTGGCTTGTTTGAAAATCGGTCGGTAAGTTGGCTTTCAAGCCAAATAGGTCTGTTTTTTCAAGAAGATGTTTCATTTTTAAAAAAAGTTACAGGAATTTCGTGAAACGGAGACCAGATTTAGATTTCTGGTCAAATTTCGAGTGAAATGGGTCACTTTGGTAAGTTTCTAGTGTAAAAAAAAATATAGTGGTGGGCATGACACTGAAACAGACTATTGACAGAGGGGACGAATTTCAAAGAAACAGTTGGGTATAACCTCTGAACTATATGGAATTTCGACAAGCGCCATACATATTCATGATCAGCGTTGAATTCTGTGCAAGAGAAACTAAGTTTAGTGAGAATTGGCTTGTTTTGCAAAATCGGTCGGTAAGTTGGCTTTCAAGCCAAATAGGTCTGTTTTTTCAAGAAGTTGTTTCATTTTTTAAAAAAAGTTACAGGAATTTCGTGAAACGGAGACCAGATTTAGATTCCTGGTCAAATTTCGAGTGAAATGGGTCACTTTGGAAAAGTTTTAGGGTAAAAAAAAAAAAGGGTGGGTATGACATTTTGAAAAAATTTATACAGAGGGACAAATTTCAAAGAAACAATTGGGCATAATTTCTGAACCAAATGGAATTTCGACAAAACCAAAAACATATTCGAAAATGTTTTTTTAAATTTTGGTGCAAGACAAACTATGTTTACTGGAATTGGTTTTTTTTTGAAAATCGGTCGGGTTCTTTCGCCAAATAGGTCTGTTTTTTCAAGAAGATGTTTCTTTTTAAAAAAGTTACAGGAATTTTCGTGAAACGGAGCCCAAATTTAGATTCCTGGTAAAATTTCGAGGAAATGGGTCATTTTGGGTAAGTTTCTACGGAAAAAAAAAAAATAGGGGTGGGAGGGACACTGAAACAAACCAAAAGAGGGGACAAATTTTTCAAAGAAAAAATTTGGGCATAACTTCTGAACTAAAGGGGAATTTCGACAAACACCTTTACATATTGTAATCAGTTTTTGAATTCTGGGGAAAGGGGAAAACCAAGTTGGGTGAGATTTGGTTTTTTTTTGAAAAAATGGGTTTTGGTAAGTTGGTTTTCGCCAAATAGGTCTGTTTTTCAAGAAGATGTTTCTTTTTTTAAAAAAGTTAAGCGGGAATTTTTCGGGGAAAAAGACCAGATTTAATTCCTGGTCATATTTCGAGTGAAATGCGTCACTTTGGTAAGTTTCAGTGAAAAAAAAAAATATAGTGGTGGGCATAAAGAAACAGCCCATTGACAGAGGGGCCAACCCAAAGAAACAGTTGGGTATAACCTCTGAACTATAGGGAAATTTGGGAAAAACGCCATACAAAATTCATGATCAGCGTTAAATTTCCCTGTGCAAGAGAAACCAAGTTTATTGGAGAATTGGTGTTTTTTTAAAAATCGGTCGGTAAGTTGGTTTTCGCCAAATAGGTCTGTTTTTCAAGAGGATGTTTCTTTTTTAAAAACGTTACAGGAATTTCAAGGGAAACGGAGACCAGATTTAGATTCCTGGTCAAATTTCGAGTGAAATGGGTCATTTTTGGTAATTTTTCTAGGGAAAAAAAAAAATAGTGGTGGGCATGACACTGAAACAAACTATACGGGGGGAAATTTTTAAAGAAACAATTGGGATAACTTCTGAACAAAAAGGGAATTTCGACAAACACCATACATTTTCGTAATCAGCTTGGAATTATGTGAAAAGAGGAACTAATTTTAAAAGGGGAAAATTTGGTTTGTTTTAAAAAATCGGTCGGTAAGTTGGCTTTCGCCAAATAGGTCTTTTTTTTCAAGAAGATGTTTCTTTTTTAAAAAAAGTTACAAATTTCGGAAACGGAGACCAGATTTAGATTCCTGGTCAAATTTCGAGTGAAATGGGTCATTTTGGTAAGTTTCTGGGGAAAAAAAAAATAGTGGTGGGAATACCGAAACAAACTATACAGGGGGGACAAATTTCAAAGAAACAATTGGGCATAACTTCGGGAACTAAATGGAATTTCGACAAACACCATACATATTCGTAATCAGCTTTAAATTTCCCCGTGCAAGACAAACTAAGTTTACTGAGAATTGGCTTGTTTTGAAAATGGGCGGTAAGTTGGTTTCGCTAAATAGGCCCCTGTTTTTCAAGAAGATTTTTCCCTTTTTTTAAAAAAAAGTTACAAAATTTTTCCGGTAAAAAGACCAGATTTACATTCCTGGTCAAATTTCGAGTGAAATGGTCATTTTGGGAAAGTTTCTAGTGAAAAAAAATATAGTTTTATGACACTAAAAACAGACTATTGACAGAGGGACGAATTTAAAAAGAAACACCCGGGTAAAACCCCTCGGGAACTATATGGGAATTTCGACAAACGCCATACATATTCATGATCAGCTTGAATTCTGGCAAGAAAAACCCAAGTTTTTTGGGAGAATTGGTCTTTTTTTTAAAATGGGTTTTGGAAAGTTGGCTTTTCGGGCCAAATAGGTCTTTTTTTTCAAGAGGATGTTTCATTTTTAAAACGTTACAGGAATTTTTTTAGGGAAAGGGGAGACCAGATTTAGTTTCCCCAGCCAAATTTCGAGTAAAATGGGTCATTTTAAAAGTTTCTACGGTAAAAAAAAAAATAGTGGTGGGCATGACACTGAAACAAACTAAAAGAGGGGACGAATTTCAAAGAAACAATTGGGCATTAATTTTGAACTAAATGGAATTTCCCAACAAACACCATACATATTCGTAATCAGCTTTGAATTCTGTGAAAGAGAAACTAATTTTAAATGAAAATTTGGCTTGTTTTGTAAAATCGGTCGGTAAGTTGGCTTCGCCAAATAGGTCTTTTTTTTCAAGAAGATGTTTCTTTTTTAAAAAGTTACAGGAATTTCGGTGAAACGAGACCAGATTTACATTCCTGGTCAAATTTCGAGTGAAATGGGTCACTTTGGTAGTTTCTAGTGAAAAAAAATATAGTGGTGGGAAAGACACTGAAACAGACTATTGCAGGGGGGACGAATTCAAAGAAACAGTTGGGTATAACCTCTGAATTATGGAATTTCACAACGCCATAAAATATTCGTGATCAGCGTTGAATTCTGTGCAAGAGAAACTAAGTTTAGTGAGATTTGGCTTGTTTTGTAAAATCGGTCGGTAAGTTGCTTTCAAGCCAAATAGGTCTGTTTTTTCAAGAAGATGTTTCATTTTTAAAAAAGTTACAGGAATTTCGTGAAACGGAGACCAGATTTAGATTCCTGGTCAAATTTCGAGTGAAATGCGTCACTTTGGTAAGTTTCTACGGTAAAAAAAAAATAGTGGTGGGCATGACACTGAAACAAACTATACAGAGGGACGAATTTAAAAAGAAACAATTGGGCATAACTTCTGAACTAAATGGAATTTCGACAAACACCATACATATTCGTAATCAGCTTTGAATTCTGTGCAAGAGAAACTAAGTTTAGTGAGAATTGGCTTGTTTTGTAAAATCGGTCGGTAAGTTGGCTTTCAAGCCAAATAGGTCTGTTTTTTCAAGAAGATGTTTCATTTTTAAAAAGTTACAGGAATTTCGTGAAACAGAGACCAGATTTAGATTCCTGGTCAAATTTCAAGTGAAATGGGTCACTTTGGTAAGTTTCTAGTGTAAAAAAAAATATAGTGGTAAGTATGACACTGAAACAGACTATTGACAGAGGGACGAATTTCAAAGAAACAGTTGGGTATAAACCCTGAACTATATGGAATTTCGGACAAGCGCCATACATATTCATGATCAGCGTTGAATTCTGTGCAAGAGAAACCAAGTTTAGTGGAGAATTGGCCGGTTTGGCAAAATCGGTCGGTGTAAGTTGGATTTCGCAAGACAAATAGGTCTGTTTTTTCAAGAAGTTGTTTCATTTTTTAAAAAAAGTTACAGGAATTTCCAGTGTCACAGAGACCAGTTTTAGATTCCTGGTCAAATTTCGAGTGAAATGGGTCACTTTGGTAAGTTTCTAGGGTAAAAAAATAGTGTGAGCATGACACTGAAACAAACTATGTGAGGGGACGAATTTTCAAAGAAACAATTGGGCATAACTTCTGAATCCAAAATGGAATTTCGACAAACACCATACATATTCGTAATGAGCTTTACGCAAGACAGTTCCTATGCTTACTGAGAATTGGCTTGTTTTGAAAATCGGTCGGTAAGTTGGCTTTCAAGCCAAATAGGTCTGTTTTTCAAGAAGATGTTTCATTTTAAAAAAGCTACAGGAATTTCAGTAAACGGAGTAATCAGATTTAGATTCTGGTCAACTTCGAGAGTGAAATGGGTCACTCTTTGGTAAGTTTCTACGGTAAAAATAGTGATGGGCATGACACTGAAACAAACTATACAGAGGGACGAATTTCAAAGAAACAATTGGGCATAACTTCTGAACTACAAATGGAATTTCGACAAACACCATACATATTCGTAATCAGCTTTGAATTCTGTGCAAGGGAAACTAAGTTTAAAGTGAGATTTGGCTGAGCTTTGTAAAATCGGTCGGTAAGTTGGTTTTCGTCAAATAGGTCTGTTTTTTCAAGAAGATGTTTCATTTTTAAAAAGTTACAGGAATTAGAAAAAGACCAGATTTATACCCTGGTCACCCTCGAGTGAAATGGGTCACTTGGTGCTTTCCTCAGTGTAAAAATATAGTGCGGGCATGACACTGAAACAGACTATTGACAGAGGGGACGAATTTCAAAATAAAACAGTTGGGTAATATAACCCTGAATTATATGGAATTTCGACAAGCGCCATACATATTCGTGATCAGCTTGGAATCGTGCAAAGAGAAACTAAGATTACTGAGAATTGGTCTGTTTTTAAAATCGTCGGTAAGTCTGCTTTCAAGCCAAATAGGTCTGTTTTTTCAAGAAGATGATTCATTTTTAAAAAGTTTTATGGTAATGTGAAACGGAGACCAGATTCAGATTCCTGGTCAAATTGAGTGGTAAAATGCGTCACTTTGCAAGTTTCTACAGTAAAAAAAAAAATAGTGGTGGGCATGACACTGAAAACAAACTATGAAGCAGAGGGACGAATTTCAAAGAAACAATTGGGCATAACTTCTGAATCCAAATAGAATTTCCCCGACAAACACCATACATATTCGTAATCAGCTTGAATTCTGTGCAAGAGAAACTAAGTTTACTGAGAATTGGCTTGTTTGAAAAATCGAGTCGGTAAGTTGGCTTTCGCCAAATAGGTTCGTTTTTTCAAGAAGATGTTTCATTTTTAAAAAAAGCTACAGGAATTTCCGTGAAACGGAGACCAGATTTTAGATTCCTGGTCAAATTTCGAGTGAAATGGGTCACTTGGTAAGTTTCTAGGTAAAAAAAAAAAATAGTGGTGGGCATGACACTGGAAACAAACTATACAGAGGGACAAATTCTCAAAAACAATTGGGCATAACTTCTGAACTACAAAATGGAATTTCGACAAACACCATACATATTCGTAATCAGCTTTGAATTGTGCAAGACAAACTAAGTTTACTGGAGAATTGGCTTGTTTGAAAATCGGTCGGTAAGTTGGCTTTTCAGTCAAATAGGTCTGTTTTTTCAAGAAGATGTTTCATTTTTAAAAGTTACAGGAATTCTCAGGAAAAAAGACCAGATTTACATTCTGGTCAAATTTCGAGTGAAATGGGTCAATTTTGGTAAGTTTCTAGTGTAAAAAAAATATAGTGGTGGGCATGACACTGAAACAGACTATTGACAGAGGGACGAATTTCAAAGAAACAGTTAAGTATAACCTCTGAATTATATGGAATTTCGACAAGCGCCATACATATTCGTAATCAGCATTGAATTGTGCAAGAGAAACTAAGTTTAGTGAGAATTGGCCTGTTTTTAAAAATCGGTCGGTAAGTTGGCTTTCAAGCCAAATAGGTCGGTTTTTTCAAGAAGATGTTTCTTTTTTTAAAAACAGTTACAGGAATTTTGTGAAACAGAGACCAGATTTGGATTCCTGGTCAAATTTCGAGTGAAATGGGTCACTTTGGTAAGTTTCTAGGGTAAAAAAAAATAGTGGTGGCATGACACTGAAACAAACTATACAGAGGGACAAATTTTAAAATAACAATTAAGTATAATCTCTTGAACTAAATGGAATTTCGACAAACACCATACATATTCGTAATGAGCTTCAATTCTGTGCAAGACAAACTATGTTTACTGAGAATTGGCTTGTTTGAAAAATCGGTCGGTAAGTTGGTTTTCGCTCAACAATAGGTCTGTTTTTTCAAGAAGATGTTTCCATTTTTAAAAAGTTACAGGAATTTCGTGAAACGGAGACCAGATTTAGATTCTGGTCAAATTTCGAGTGAAATGGGTCACTTTCTTTGGTAAGTTTCACGGTAAAAAAATAGTGGTGGTGGGCATGACACTGAAAACAAACTATACAGAGGGGACGAATTTCAAAGAAACAATTGGGCATAACTTGAACTAAAATGGAATTTCGACAAAACACCATACATATTCGTAATCAGCTTTGAATTCTGTGCAAGACAAACTAAGTTTACTGAGAATTGGCTTGTTTTGAAAATCGGTCGGTAAAGGCTTCGCCCAAATAGGTCTGTTTTTCAAGAAGATGTTTCCTACTTTTAAAAAAGTTACAGGAATTTTCTTGTGAAAAAAAGACCAGATTTACATTCCTGGTCAAATTTCGAGTGAAATGGGTCACTTTGGTAAGTTTCTAGTGTAAAAAATATAGTGGTGGGTATGACACTGAAACAGACTATTGATTAGAGGGACGTAATTCAAAGAAACAGTTGGGTATAACCTCTGAATGGTATGGAATTTCGACAAGCGCCATACATATTCGTAATCAGCTTTGAATTTGTGCAAGAGAAACTGCTAAGTTTAGTGAGAATTGGCTTGTTTTGAAAAATCGGTCGGTAAGTTATTTTCAAGCCAAATAGGTCGGTTTTTTCAAGAAGATGCTTCATTTTAAAAAAAAGTTACAGGAATTTTCGTGAAACGGGAGACCAGATTTAGATTCCTGGTCAATTTCGAGGAAATGGGTCACTTTGGTAAGTTTCTAGGGTAAAAAAAAATAGTGGTGGGCATGACACTGAAACAAACTATACAGAGGGGACAAATTTCAAAATAACAATTGGGCATAATCTCTGAACTAAATGGAATTTCGACAAACACCATACATATTCGTAATGAGCTTTGAATTCTGTGCAAGACAAACTATGTTTACTGAGAATTGGCTTGTTTTGAAAATCGGTCGGTAAGTTGGCTTTCGCCAGCCATTAGGTCTGTTTTTCTAAGTTGTATTGATGTTTCATTTTTTAAAAAAGTTACAGGAATTTCGTGAAACGGAGACCAGATTTAGATTCTGGTCAAATTTCGATAAATACCTGGTAAGTTTTCTACGTAAAAAAAATATGGTGGCATGACACTGAAACAAACTATACAGAGGGGACGAATTTCAAAGAAACAATTGGGCATAATCCTGAACTAAATGGAATTTCGACAAACACCATACATATTCGTAATCAGCTTTGAATTTGTGCGCGGGAAACTAAGTTTAGTGAGATTTGGCTTGTTTTGTAAAATCGGTCGGTAAGTTGGCTTTCAAGCCAAATAGGTCTGTTTTTTCAAGAAGATGTTTCATTTTTTAAAAAAGTTACAGAATTTTCAGAAAAAGACCAGATTTCTATATTCCTGGTCAAATTTCGAGTGAAATGCGTCACTTTGGTAAGTTTCTAGTGTAAAAAAAATAGGCAGGTGGGGTATGACACTGAAACAGACTATTGACAGAGGGGACGAATTTCAAAGAAACAGTTGGGTATAACCTCTGAACTATATGGAATTTCGACAAGCGCCATACATATTCATGATCAGCGTTGAATTCTGTGCAAGAGAAACTAAGTTTATTGAGAATTGGTGTTTTTTAAAATCGGTCGGTAAGTTGGCTTTCAAGCCAAATAGGTCTGTTTTTTCAAGAGGATGTTTCATTTTTTTAAAACGTTACAGGAATTTCATGAAACGGAGACCAGATTTAGATTCCTGGTCAAATTTCGAGTGAAATGGGTCACTTTGGTAAGTTTCTACGGTAAAAAATAGTGGTGGGCATGACACTGAAACAAACTATACAGAGGGGACGAATTTCAAAGAAACAATTGGGCATAACTTCTGAACTAAATGGAATTTCGACAAACACCATACATATTCGTAATCAGCTTGGAATTATGTGCAAGAGGAACTAAGTTTAGTGAGAATTGGCTTGTTTTGAAAATCGTCGGTAAGTTGGCTTTCGCCAAATAGGTCTGTTCAAGAAGATGTTTCATTTTTTTAAAAAAGCTATGTGAATTTTCAGAACGTGGAGACCAGATTTAGATTTCTGGTCACCCCGAGTGAAATGGGTCACTTTGCAAGTTTTAGGGTAAAAAAAATAGTGGTGGCAATAATACTGAAACAGGGAGGACAAATTTCAAAGAAACAATTGGGCATAACTTCTGAACTAAAATGGAAAAATGAACTAAATGGAAAAGACCAGATTTACATTCCTGGTCAAATTTCGGGAGTGAAATGTCACTTTGGTAAGTTTCTAGTGTAAAAAAATATAGTGGTGGGTATGACACTGAAACAGACTATTGACAGAGGGGGAATAAATTTCAAAGAAACAGTTGTGTGTATAACCTCTGAACTATATGGGAATTTCCGACAAGCGCCATACATATTCATGATCAGCGTTGAATTCTGTGCAAGAGAAACTAAGTTTATTGGAGAATTGGTCTGTTTTTAAAATCGGTTTGCAAGTTGGCTTTCAAGCCAAATAGGTCTGTTTTTCAAGAGATGTTTCATTTTTTAAAACGTTACAGGAATTTCTTATGAAACGGGAGACCAGATTTAGATTCCTGGTCAAATTTCGAGTGAAATGGGTCACTTTGGTAAGTTTCTACGGTAAAAATAGTGGTGGGCATGACACTGAAACAAACTATACAGAGGGGACGAATTTCAAAGAAACAATTGGGTACAATCCTGAACTAAATGGAATTTCGGACAAACACCATACATATTCGTAATCAGCTTTGAATTCCCTGTGCAAGAGAAACTAAGTTTAAGAGAATTGGTTTGTTTTGTAAAATCGGTCGGTAAGTTGGCTTTCAAGCCAATAGGTCTGTTTTTTCAAGAAGATGTTTCATTTTTAAAAAAAGTTACAGGAATTTCGTGAAAAAAAGACCAGATTTACATTCCTGGTCAAATTTCGAGTGAAATGGGTCACTTTGGTAAGTTTCTAGTGTAAAAAAAAATATAGTGGTGGGCATGACACTGAAACAGACTATTGACAGAGGGGACGAATTTCAAAGAAACAGTTGGGTATAACCTCTGAATTATATGGAATTTCGACAAGCGCCATACATATTCGTGATCAGCTTGGAATTCTGTGCAAGAGAAACTAAGATTACTGAGAATTGGTCTGTTTTTTAAAATCGGTCGGTAAGTTCGCTTTCAAGCCAAATAGGTCTGTTTTTTCAAGAAGATGTTTCATTTTTTAAAAAAGTTACAGGAATTTCGTGAAACGGAGACCAGATTCAGATTCCTGGTCAAATTTCGAGGAAATGCGTCACTTTGGTAAGTTTCCTACGGTAAAAAATAGTGGTGGGTATGACACTGAAAACAAACTACTATACAGAGGGACAAATTTCAAAGAAACAATTACATAACTTCTGAACTAAATGGAATTTCGACAAACACCATACATATTCGTAACTCAGCTTCTTTGAATTCTGTGCAAGACAAACTAAGCTTACTGAGAATTGGCTTGTTTTGAAAATCGGTCGGTAAGTTTGGCTTTCAAGCCAAATAATAGGTCTGTTTTTCAAGAAGATGTTTCATTTTAAAAAAGTTACAGGAATTGTGAAAAAGACCAGATTTACATTCCTGGTCAAATTGAGTGAACTGCGTCACTTTGGTAAGTTTCTAGTGTAAAAATATAGTGGTGGGCATGATACCGAAACAGACTATTGACAGAGGGACGAATTTCAAAGAAACAGTTGGTATAACCTCTGAACTATATGGAATTTCGACAAGCGCCATACATATTCGCTGATCAGCGTTGGAATTCCGTGCAAGAGAAACTAAGTTTGGTTGGAGAATTGGTCTGTTTTAAAAAATCGGTTTGCAAGTTGGCTTCTTTCAAGCCAAATAGGTCTGTTTTTCAAGAGGATGTTTCATTTTTTTAAAACGTTACAGGAATTTCATGAAACGGAGACCAGATTTAGATTCCTGGTCAAATTTCGAGTGAAAATGGGTCACTTTTGGTAAGTTTCTACGGTAAAAAATAGTGGTGGCATGACACTGAAACAAACTATATACAGAGGGACGAATTTCAAAGTTGTCAATTGGGCATAACTTCTGAACTAAATGGAATTTCGACAAACACCATACATATTCGTTGTAATCAGCTTTGGAATTTCTGTGCAAGAGAAACCAAGTTTAGTGAGAATTGGCTTGTTTTGTAAAATCGGTCGGTGTTGGTTAAGTTTCAAATAGGTTCGTTTTTCAAGAAGATGTTTCATTTTTAAAAAAAGTTACAGGAATTTCGTGAAAAAAAGACCAGATTTACATTCCTGGTCAAATTTCGAGTGAAATGGGTCACTTTGGTAAGTTTCTAGTGTAAAAAATATAGTGGTGGGCATGACACCGAAACAGACTCACATTGGACAGAGGGGACGAATTTCAAAGGAAAACAGTTGGTATAACCTCAATTCATATGGAATTTCGACAAAGCGCCATACATATTCGTGATCAGCTTGGAATTCTTAAAAGTAAGCAGAAACCAAGATTTTCGCCTGAGAATTGGTCTGTTTTAAAATCGGTCGGTAAGTTCGTTTCTCAAGCCAAATAGGTCTGTTTTTTCAAGAAGATGTTTTCATTTTTAAAAGTTACAGGAATTTCAGAAACGGAGACCAGATTCGTGATTCTGTCAAATTTCGAGTGAAAATGCGTCACTTTGGTAAGTTTCTACGGTAAAAAAAAATAGTGGTGGGGTATGACACTGAAACAAACTATACAGAGGGGACGAATTTCAAAGAAACAATTAAGTATAACTTCTGAACTAAATGGAATTTCGACAAACACCATACATATTCGTAATCAGCTTTGAATTCTGTGCAAGAGAAACTAAGTTTACTGAGAATTGGCTTGTTTGCACCCGGTCGGTAAGTTGGCTTTCAAGCCAAATAGGTCTGTTTTTCAAGAAGATGTGTTTCATTTTTAAAAAAAAGTTACAGGAATTTCAGAAACGGGAGACCAGATTTAGATTTGGTCAAATTTCGAGTGAAATGGGTCACTTGGTAAGTTTCTAGTGTAAAAAAAAAATATAGTGGTGGGCATGACACTGAAACAACAGACTATT
>BMAV01008118.1:48756-93453 GCA_019973955.1 Trichonephila inaurata madagascariensis | reverse complement strand
ACCAGACCACATCAACGGTGGGACGTTTCATCTGTCGACAGATTTAACGTGCATCGCTGCCCTAAACGGCGGGTCTTCTGTGGTACTGGGCTCGAACTCATGACATGTCTGCCATAATCAAAAAACCCTGACCACTGGGCTATCGCCTCACAATTAATATCCCTTACCGCAAATACTTGTAGAAATGACAGCCGAATAATCAAGATCGCTGTTAAATAACTTTGTGCAGTCGCAGTTCAAAATCTACTGACAATGAACATTCTGTGAGCAGAAGCCTGATGCATGTTACGTACAGCAAGCTTCAATGTCCTGTGCAGTGGAAGTGTGAAGAGGGGGATCCAGTTTAGTTATTTAACTAGATACTTGTTCAAAATTACAAGGTACGTCATCACTAATATTTGCGAAATTTGTCGTTGAAATTAAATTTAAATCAAAATGGATAAGAATATTACCACTGTGAATTGTTTGTAATAGAGAATATATTAAAACTCAGTGTTCGGAAATACATGTAAGTATAAGGCAAGCTTCTTTTTTAAAATAGCGTCGGTCTTCGATGCATGGCTTTTAAAGAAAAGTTTTTAATATTACATGATTTTTCAGCTTTGTAAATGGTTCTTAGAAAGTAAATAGTTTTCAGCTGGAACGTCCGAAAATTTACTTACTTGTTAACCCGCGATCACTCGCGCGGGGTGTTCTGTATACCCCAGCAACAAGAAAAGCCTCCTACAATTCTAAAAAGAATGCGCAGAGCCACGATTTTTTCTGTAGCTGCCCATTTTAAGTCATTGAACCTTCAGGTCTGATGTAATCAATCTCGCTAGGACGGTTGGAATGTTATGACCTTCAAAAGTTTATTTGGGGTGCTGAGAACACCCCGCGAGTGATTGAGTTATGTATTTGTACTCGAAGCATCTACGGAAGAATACGTTTTAATCTTTCCGCTTAAATTTTTTTATCAAATATATTAATATACACGAATATTTTATTTAAAATTTCAATAAATGTGGTATAAAAATAATATAATTCTATAAAATAATTGTAAAATATAATTTTTTTTAAAAATTTTTCAAAACATTTTCCAGAAATTTTGACAAAAACTCCATGGGAAAGGGAGAAATAGCGACTTCGTAGTCTATTAGATACTGTATCAACAGATTGTCAAGATGAACTAAATGAATTCGATGACTGCGTAATTTCGTAACCAAAGTGGGAGGGAGGAAACTTGAAATTTGTAAATATTTATACCACTGATGAAATGTGCACTATATATGTTGTATCGCGAATATGTAACCTTTGGTCATTGCGAATATTTTATCATCTACTTAATACTGCAGGAATTAATGCTTCCTTTGCCTATCTCATTCGGTTCTTCCTGAAAATAAATGAGACATTCAATATTATTAAAGGAGATTAGAATGGATCTTGTTTAGCCACAGTGGGATATGAGATCGGATCTCCCAAACCTTAACAAAACCCTCAAAAGAAGCTTTACTGACACAGAATATAATAAAAAGGGCATTAATCCACCAAAAAAAGGGCTTTGCACTGTTTGTCCACGGGTAAAAGATGTAAAAATTATTTTTTTGTCTTCAATGTAAGAAAAATATGTGCTTAAAGCATATGAATACAGTCTGCTCTGAATGTTTGAAAAATGATTAAAATATTATTTTTCTTCTTTTTACTATCCTTATCATTAATTGTAAAGTATATTTATTACTGGTATATATGTTTTATTTGTGTTTTATGAAAAAATATAAAATTGTGTACTTCAAAATGAAAATTTTGTAGGTTTAGTTTAAATTAATGCTAGTCTCATTTGAATGCAATAAATTTAACAATTTTGTTTGTATAATACAAAAAGCATCTTATACTTCATAAATATATATCATAATTGGCTTAAAAAAAGTTTCATATTTATATACACGTGTTAAGAGTTTGGGGTGTTCTCTACACCCCGCGAGTAACGACGGTAGAAAAAAAGGCGCGAGTGACCGCGGGTTAACCACCAAATTCACCATTAACTGTACTGGCGGTCAAAGAAAAAAAAAGAATTTTTCCTCGTTGTATTTATTTTTTTAACACCAGGTCATATAAAAAAAATTGAGCGGGCTAAATATTAATTTAGAATTAATAGGGCACTTGAACATTCATGGGGTCTATTTTGAGCAAAACGAGATTACACCGTCGCAGTTCTAAAACCGGAGTTCAGAAACGGAGTAAAAATAAAATTTTATCCGGGAGTTACTTATTTCCATGTTTTATATCCTGGTTGTGTGTTAACGGTGAATACCACTGTAAAGGTAGAACAATATTCCAGGAATTTAACTTCTCCAGAAACTACAGTTACAAAATTTTAAAAAAAAATAAACAATATAAAAACCAATAGAAGACGACTGATATGCTCGATTCCATTGTCTCTGCGTTAGGAGTATGAATCTATGAAATGCATAGCAAAAATAATTTTAGCGTCGCGTCCACACGATGAGTGGTATTGAACCCCTCCTTCTTTTATCTGTCTTTTATCACTCACAGTAAGATTAGGTGCTAAGAACACGGTAGGCGACTTCATATTTTGGGCGTGAGTGGCCCTTGCATCTAATAAATATAGTGCCTCCAAGTAGGTCATTTTTAGTGTCTTTCTAGTTTGTACTTAACTTTCATGTTTATTTGCAACATACAGTATAGTTTTCATTTTTATACTAAAATTACTCAAAGCGAGAAATTTGCAACTGCTTTAAGATTTTTTTTTTGCCTGAGCTTTGTGATGAATCCGTGAGATATTGCTTGCAGGTGCCATATGTAAATACGGCCTAAAGTAAGTTTCACATGCCTCGAGTTCACTACAACTCTAGGATTGAAGAAATATATATCTCATGTACATCACCCTGTTCAAGATGAGCAACAAGTGATGGTGCAGAACAGTGGTTTTCAAAGTTTCAATATTTGCGACCCAATATTGAATCATAATTTTAATCTTCCCCCCTCCATAGAATAACAATGTATGGATTTCAATAGTACTATACTTTGACGCTGAAGCAACAATACGATTTTAACCTCTTAAGTTCCACTGTCTTATATATACGTCTAGCTCAGTTTAGGTGTTAATTGCCCAGACAGAGTAACCCACACGCAAGAATTTTTCAAGAGGGGCGGTACAGGGGTGAAAGTCCACCATTCTTGTATCATGCTTCTTTTGATTTTGTCGATTTTCGGGAACACAAAAAACAGTAAAAAAACTTATTGAATAAATAATTAGTATTAATTAATAAAATATATAGAGTTTATAACAAATATTTCATTAAATGTTACGTACTATATACCTCGAATTATAATGAAGAAAAAATTTGAAGGGCTTTGGGTGGAAGGTCCGGACTCCTAGGACACCACCCTTGTGTGCGCCACTGCCCCGACGTATATATACGTCTTTCCGAATTACGTTATTTTCTGTACGCTGCTATACATAAAACTATTCTCAAGGTTTTGGAATGTATTACAAGGACCTTGACAGTGTTTGCGAAGGATTTACTTTCTTTCAGAGGATTTCCTATTTATTTGCTTTTTCTTTCGCTTCCCTCCTCCATTATATCACGTACACGTGCCTACGTAGAAAATGGTGGTGTTGGGAAGCGAATTGCGTAACTTTTAATCGGCAGTGAAGGGTATATATAATCAAGATAAATGTTAACTTTTTAAATTAATTTTATATACCAGAAGCTCACACATGTGGAATAATTGGTTTTTATTTAAACTTGTGTTCTTAACTTATTATTTTTAACCTTAGTTTTTAAATGCATTGTGCAGTTCTGAAACATTTTAAGTGAATTATATAAGAGTAAATGTGTATTTTATTTTTTATTATGTCAGAATACATTTGTTTGCTTCTCCTCTCAGTAAATTAATAATTTTTTATAAGATATTTTATTTTCGACTTTGCAACATGATTTCATCCGCCACGTATTTTTTATCTCGTTGCATTTACTTTTTAACACCGTTTCAGTTAAAGAAATTGAGGGGGCTAGCAATTAATTTAAAATTAATTGCATTTGCACATTCACGGGGTACATTTTGAATACAAAGAAATTACGCAGTCACAGTTCTAAAATCGGAGCTAAGAAACAGAGTTAAAAATGAAATTTTAAACGGCAGTTACTTAACTCCAGGTTCATAGCCCGGTTCTGCCAATTGTGAATACCATTAAAGCATAGAAGATTATTCTAAGAATTTAACTTCTCCAGAATTGAATTACAAAATTAAACCAAATTAAAACAACAGTAAACAAAAAAAGACTACAGTAAATTCGATTCTATTAAACCTGCATAAGAAACTGAAAGGCGCATTAAAAATAATTTCACAGTTGCCTCCACACGATAAGCAGGAATGGACCACTAATTCTTCTATCCGTCTTTCATCACTCGAAATATGACAAAGTTCTAACGACACGGTAAACCACCTCCTACTTTGGGCGACAGTGGCCCTTGAATCTGATAGATTATGAAGCCCCAACAACATATTTTTTTATATCTTTCCAAATTGTACTTACCTTTAATGTTTTTCATCAATGAAGATTGCAGTTTTCACTGTCCTAAAAGTACTCAAACTAAGAATTTTACAAATGCTGTAAGAATTGTAAAGAGGAAGTACATTTCCTCTTTTTAGTAGTTCCAAAAAAGACTATCAAAACTTTGTTATATAAATTGCGAAAAATTCCGGTTCCTTGAACATTGTAAGATGATTTGCGAAGACTGCAACAAAGAATCTCAAAATATAAATTGGTAGTGATGAATGTGATAACTAATCATTTCATTTTTTTGATGTGATTTTTTTTAAATTGAAACTTCCGATTTCATCGTATTAATATTTTACGAAACGAGTGACGTAAGTATACACCTAACGGTGTTAGGTTAGAAACAAAATAATTTAATTAAGAATGCTCTTAGTATTAAAAATTTTTTGTATATTTTTTTCAACTTAATTTGTTTTATACACTAAAATAGATTTAAAAAAAAAATCTTTTTCTCTGGTTTTTTTAAAAATTTTCTGTATAAAAGGTTATTATTTTTACTGATTTGAGCTACATACATGTTTTGCCCTCCGTCCTTTAAACACACATACCGTAGTTCCTTTGCTTTGTTTCATTTAAACCCTTAAAGCCATTGAATGTTATGTAGTTACAAGCAAACAGATACTTCTAATATGTATAACTTCAGTAAAATTTAATAATTTTGATAGCTAAGTAATGCGTGTGTGCTATAGATAATACGAAAAGTAAATGTTTCAGTAACAGACAATGCACCATATGTTAATACTTTAGATATGGCATTATTCTTTAATGCCAAATATCACCAATAAAATGAAAAGTCATTTTTAAACAAAAATATGATGATGCATTTAAGAGATGCCATATTCTCTTGGAAAGAACTTCTTGACGCGTGCCTAGATTAGAATTAATACTCTTCTTAAAGTATTATTTTATATTGTGCTTCATAAATAACATAGGATAGGACATTACTACGTTTTCAACTACTTGTTGTATTCAATGATTAAATTAGATTGAAAGATTTAAAAAATAAAAAAAATATGAAATCTATTATAGGCAGGGGCAACCACTATCCGATAACGTGAAGCCACTACTAACAGCCCAAAGATTTACTTCACTTTAAAGAAAGTTTTAAATACCTTAAAAGTAATTCTAATAAAAGTATCAAAAAATAGTTTTTTTTTTCTTTTTATTTATTCAGACACAGGCATTGAATTCAACTTCCAGGAAGATACTTATAGCAAGTGAATGAATATTAACGTAGAACTGTTCAGCTACACGAGGGTTTTGGGCAAGTGACCACGTGATTTTGAACCATGATCAAGTGACATGGATACCGCCTCCCTCAGAACTACAAGACCACATTAACGGTGGGACGTTTCAGCTGTCGACAGATTTAACGTGCATCGCTGACCTGCGCGGCGGGTCTTTAGTGGTACTGGGCTCGAACACATGACATGTCTACCATGATCCAAAACACTGACCACTGGGCTGTCGCAGCCTAATTATTATCCCTTACCGCAAATACTTGTAAAAATGACAGCCAAATATTCAAGGTCGCTAACTCTTAAATAACTTTGTGCAGTCGCATTTCAAAATCTACTGACAATGAACATCCTGCGAGCATTAGCCTGATGCATGTTATGTACAGCAAGCTTTAATGTCCTGGGGAGTGGAAGTGTGAAGAGGGGGATAAAGTTTAGTTATTTACCTAGATACTTGTTCAAAATTCCTAAGTACGTCATCATTAATATTTGCGAAATTTGTCGTTGAACTTAAATTAAAATCAAAATGGATAAGAATATTACCACTGTGAATTGTTTGTAATAGAGAATATATTAAAACTCAGTGTTCGGAAATACATGTAAGTAAAAGGCAAGCTCCTTTTTTAAAAAAGCGTCGGTCTTCGATGCATGGCTTTTAAAGAAATGTTTTTAATATTACATGATTTTTCAGGTTTGTAAATGGTTCTTAGAAAGTAAATAGTTTTCAGCTGAAACGTCCGAAAATTTACTAAGTTGTTAACTACCAAATTCACCATTAACTGTACTGGCGGTCTAAGAAAAAAAAACAATTTTTCCTCGTTGTATTTATTTTTTTAACACCAGGTAAGATAAAAAAAAATTAAAAGGGCTAAATATTAATTTAGAATAGCACTTGAACATTCACGGGGTCTATTTTGAACTCAACGATATTACACCTTCGCAGTTTTAAAACCGGAGTAAAGAAACTGAGTAAAAATAAAATTTTAACCGACAGTTACTTATTTTCAAGTTTTATATCCCGGTTGGGTTAACGGTGAATACCTTTGTAAAGGTAGAACAATATTCGACGAATTTAACTTCTCCAGAAACTACAGTTACAAAATTAAAAAAGAATAATAAACACTACAGAAACCAATAAAAGACGACTGATATGCTCGATTGTAGTGACTCTGTATTAAAAGCATGAATCTATGAAATGCATGGTAAAAATAATTTTAGCGTCGCGTCCACACGATGAGGGGGATCGAACCCCTCCTTCTTCTATTTGTCTTCCATCACTCGCAGTAAGACTAGGGGCGAAGAACACGATAGACAAATTCATATTTTCGGCGTTAGTGGCTCTTGTATCTAATAAATGTAGTGTCCCAAAGTACGTCATTTTTAGTGTCTTTCCAATTTTTAAACTTTCATGTTTTTCTGCAACATAGAGTATAGTTTTCAGTTTTATAATAAAAATACACAAAGCGAGAAATTTGCAACTACTTTAAGGTATCCGAATACGTTCGGAACCGTGATTTTGCAAAAGTGCATAAATGGATAATTTTCATGATATTTAATGTCACCTAGATTGAAATACATGTATAAAATTGTTTTAAGGACATTTTGACAAAAAAAAGTTATTTAAATACAACATTTTGGCAAACATTAACTTAGAATAATGTTTTATCAAAATGTTCTCCTTTTGTAAAACATACTTCTATTACAATAATATTTTGCCTGTTTATAGTTCAGACCTCTCTACAGAGTCTCAACGAATTTTTGAAATATATAACTTAGAAGTGGGTTTATTCATATTTTACGACAACAGAGGGGAGCAATTTTAAGAAAAAAACGCCAATAATTATTTCAATGGGTGGTAACTCTGAAAATAATGTGAATTTTTCAAAATTTCTTGTTGAGCCTCTGTAGAGAGGTCTGAGCTATATACAGGTTAAATATTATTATAATAGAAGTATTTTTCACAGAAGGAGAACATTTTGAAAAAATATTATTCTAAGTTAATTTTTTACCAAAATAGTGTATTTAAATGGGTTTTTTTTGTCAAAATGTCCTTAAAAAAATTTTATTCAAGTATTCTAGATCTAAGTGACACTAAATATCATGACAATTATCCATTTATGCGCTTTTGCAACATCTCGGTTTCGAACGTAGTCGGATACCTTAAGATATTTTTTTTTCTTTTTCCTGAGATTTGAGATAAATCTGTGAGATATTGCTAGCAGGTGCCATATGTAAATACGGCCTAAAGTAAGTTTCACATGCCTCGCGTTCATTACAACTCTGGGATTGAAGAAATATATATCTCATGTACATCACCCAGTTCAAGATGAGCGACAAGTGATGGTGTAGAAGAGTACTTTTCAAAGTTTCAATTTTTGCGACCCAATATTGAATCATAATTTTAATCGTCCCCCCTCCATACAATAACAATGCATGGAGTTCAATAACACTATACGTTGACGCTGAAGCAACAATACGATTTTAACCTCTTAAGTTCCAGTGACTTATACATACGTTTTGCTCAGTTTAGGTGTTAGTTGCCCGGAAGCAGTAGCACACGTAGGAATGTGTCAAGGGGAGGAGGGGGGTTCAGGTTTGAAAGTCCACCATTCTCGTATTATGCTCCTTTATTTTGTCAATTTTCGGGAACAACAAACAGTAAAAAACTTATTGAATAAATAATTAGCATTAATTAATAAAATTAATAGTTAATAACAAATATTTAATTAAATTTTACGTACTATACACTTCGAAATATAATCAGTCGGAAAAAAACAAAGTCTTTGGGGTTGATCCGGATCGTTAGGACACCCCACTTGTGTGCGCCCCCACGAATATATACGTCTTTCCGAATTAGTTTCTTTTCTGTGCGCTGCTATTCATAAAACTATTCTCAAGGTTTTGGAATGTATTATACAAGGACCTTGACAGTGTTTGCGAAGGATTTTCTTTCTTTCAGAGGATTTTCTATTTATTTGCTTTTTCTTTCGCTTCCCTCCTCCCTTATATCACTTACACGTGCCTACGTAGAAAATGGTGGTGTTGGGAAGCGAATTGCGTAACATTTAATCGGCAGTGAAGGGTATATATAATCAAAAGATAAATGTTAACTTTTGTAAATAATGTTATATATCACAAAAGCCCATGGAGTAATTGTTATTTATTCAACTTGTATTCTTAACTTAGTATTTTTAACATTAATTTTCATATACATTGTGCAGTACTGATACATTTATAAGTGTATTATATCAGTGTAAAAGTGTATTTTATTTTTTATTATATCAGCTTCCTCTTAGTAAATTAATAATTTTTTATATATTTTATTTTCGACTTTGCAACATGCTTCCATCCACCTCGTAGATCCCCCCCCCTTGGGGGTTTGCCCCCCAGTTTGAGAAACGCTGGTGCAGGACCAAGATAAACTACACCAAGAACTTTAAGGGGGAAGTACGGTTCTCCTTTTTAGTAGTTCCAAAAAAGACTATTAAAACTTTGCTTTATAAAATGCAAAAAATTCAAATTCCTTGAACATTATGAGATGAATTGGGAAGACTACAACAAAAGATTTTAAAATGTAAATAGGTAGTAATGAATGTGATAACTAATCGTTTCTCTCCTTTTTGTGTGATGCGATTTTCTTTAAATTGATACTTCCGATTACATCGTATTATTATTTTACAAAACGAGCGACGTAAGTATACACTTAACGGTGTTAGGTTTGGAACAAAGTAATTTATTTAAGAATGATCTTATAATTAAGGATATTTTTATATTTTTTTCAACGTAATTTGTTTTATTCACTAAAATGGTTTTCCAAAAAAAAAAAAATNATATTTTTATATTTTTTTCAACGTAATTTGTTTTATTCACTAAAATGTTTTTCAAAAAAAAAAAAAAATCATTTCCCCTGCTTTTTTGGGTTTTTTTTTTTAATTTTTCGATATATGAGTTTATTATTTTTACTGATTTGAGCTACATACATGTTTTGCCCTCCCTCCTTTAAACACACATACCATAGCTCTTTTGCTTTGTTTCATTTAAACCCTTAAAGCCATTGCATGTTAGGTATCTACAAGCAAAAAGATACTTGTATTATGTATAACTTCAGTAAAATTTAATAATTTTCATAATTAGGTAATGCGTGTGTGCTATAGATAATACGAAAAGTGAGTGTTTCAGTAACAAACACAGCACCATATGTAAATACTTTAGATATAACAATATGATTTAATGCCAAATATCAACAATGAAATGAAATTTTCAAACATAAATATGATGATGTGTTTGAGATATGCTGCTCGCCCTTGGAAGGAACTTCTTGAAGCGTTCCTAGCTTAGAATTAAGACTCTTCTTAAAATATTATTTTATATTGATTCGAAAATATGATAGGGCATCACTACTTCGTTTTAAACTATTTGCATTATTTAATGATTAAATTAGATTCAAACATTTAAGAAAAAAAAATGTAAAAAGCTACTACCAAGGGGCAACCGCTATACGGTAACATGAAGGCACTCCAAGCCAGGGGGGTAGCTACCACCAAATCAATGATACGGGGCCCTCAAGCTACAGGGGCCTCAAAATTTGTATCTACAGTCCCACACTAACAGGGCTCTCTTATCTAAAAAAGGGTCCCGTAGGAATTTTGATAAATGGACCCCTAACAGCTAGATACGCCAGATCTTAGAGCTGAAAGATTTGCTAAAATTTAAGAAAAGTTTTAAATACATAAAAAGTTATTCTAAAAAAATATCGATTGATATTTATTTTTTTTGTTCTCATGTAGGCAGACATAGGACATTTAATTCGTTTTTTGAGAAGATACTTGTCGCCATTGAAACCGAGTGATCAAGGTCGCAAACTGGAAGACGACTTTGTGAAGTAGCAGTTCAAAACCGACTGCAATGAACACCCTCTGAGAAGAAGTCTGATGCATATTAAGTCCATGAAGGCGCAATGTCCTGTGGAGTGGAAGTGTTAATACGTGGATCCTGTTCAGGTATTTCCCTAGACACATGTTCAAAATTACTAGCTATGTCATCACTAATCCTCGGTAAATTCTTGTTCAACTTATATCATAAAGAAAATGTAAAAGATTATTAGCACTGTAAACTGATTGTAATACGGAATATATTAAAACTCTGTATTTGGAAATTCGGAATTACTAACATCGTCTTTAAAAAAGCGTCGGACTTCGATGCATGGTTTTAAGGAAATGGGCTTAATTTTACATAAATAATTAAGGATTGTAAATGGCTCTTGGAAAGTAAACGATTTCCCGCCGGATAGTCCAAAAGTTTACTTTGTTGTTTATCACCGTATTCGTCATTCATTGGACTGTCCGTCAAAGAAAAAACGCAATTTTTCACCGTCGTGTTTATTCTTTTAACTCAGAGTTAAAAAAACTAAGCATTTCACAAAACTCGTTTATAAATATTTAATTGCATTTGCCCGTTCACGGGGTCTATTTTGAACACAATGAGATTATACACTCACAGTTTTGAAACCGGAGTTAAGATGTAGTGTAAAAACGAAATAATTGAGTAAACAGTTACTTAAATCCAAGTTTCGTAGCCCTGTTCTTTTAACGGTGAATACCATTGAAAATGTAGAAGATTAAGCGAGGAATTTAACTTCTCCAGAAACTAGAAGTACAAAGTTAAAAAAAATATAATAATAATCACACACACACACTCATCACAAAACAAGAATGGATTATTGATATATTCGATTGTATTAGCTTCTGGTTGGAGCATGAATCTATGAAATAGAAAAAAAAAAAATTAGAGTGCACAAGATCAGCGCTAATGTGAACCCCTCCTTCTTCTATTTCTCTTACTATTCACAGTATCATTAGGACGCGGTAGACCGCTTCATATCTTGTCCGTCATCTATAATACATGCAGCGCCCCCATGTCGTAAGTTTTAGTGTATTTCCAAATTGTACTTAACTTTCATGTTTTTTTGCAACATAGAGTGTCGTTTTCGGTTTCATTCCAAAAGTACTCAAAACAAGAGCTTTGCAACTGCTCTAAAATAATTTTTTTGCTGAGAGTTGAAATAAATTTGTGAGATATTGCTCGAAGGGTTGATATGCGCAGATGCCCTAAAAGTAACTTTCACATGCCTCCTTCATTGCACAGATCAGGATTCAAGAAATATGTATCTCATGTACAGTACCCTGATCAAGATGAACTACAAGTGATGGTGTAAAACAGATTTTCTCAAACTTTGGGGTGCACCCCATAGAGGGGGCGTGATAACCCTATATGGGGGATGCTTGAGCATATCGGAAATAAAAGGATTAAATAATTAATTTACTGGAAAGAAGTAAACAAAATACTTTCTAACATATAAAAAAGTACGCATTTACCCTGATAAAATTCATATACATCAGCTGGATATTACTTCATCAAAAATAAAAGTTTCCACTCTTACATACGCTCAATAACTACCTGCTCTTATATCTAAATAAAAAAAAACTATTTTGTTTCATTTACTTTAATGGCACCATGAGAGTTTTTCTTTTACTGCGTTTTCTTTTTAAACCTAAAATACTAATCTTTCTGAAAACAAGTATTATAAAGAAAAAAATAAATAAATTCCGACTTCGATCAACAAAAAAATTTTTATTTTAGCTACTTTTTATTAAATTGTTACAATTAATATAAATAAGTATATTCATATGAAAGAATCACAACATTAAGTGGTAATTAATTTTTATTAATTATCATTAATGTATCGCATTGACATGCAAAACAATCATTATAATACAAAATTTTAGTTCAACATAATGCACGTCAGAAAAAAACCTTTTTAAGTTTTGAAACAAATTGCCAAAAGTGTCGTTATGTCACTGACGTGGCTCTACTTATAATTCTTTAAGTAATCAGTTTTATTTAATTAATTTTTATTAATTATAATTAAATTGTTGTATTGTCATCTAAAGTAATCCGGAATTTAAAATTTCAGCTCTATTGAGTATTTTAAAATGTATTTTATTATCGATTGAATATTCCACCATGGTAAATAAATAAAAAAACAATTACATAAATAAATATATAGAGTGTGACCTAAAAGTAGGAATTGAAAAACAAAACACATATCCAGAGAAAAATTCTACGAAGATAAAACATTTATCACTGTTGTAATTATGAATTACTGTACAATATCATTATATAGAAAGCAAAGTAAGATTTATTCACTTTTCACCCAGCACACAAGCAGATTTGCGTTTGTCATCATCGTTTTCATTGTTTGACTTTAGAACCTATTGGTATGGTTAGTTCTGTCCTTGAAGGGTGGTCGCGGTAGCCGAGTGGTATAGGTATCGGATCGTGTCTTGCCTTGTCACGAGTTCGAGCCCAGCACCACTAAAGACCCGCCGTGTAAGGCAGTGATGCACGTTATATCTGTCGAGATCTGAAACGTCCTCCCTTTGGTGTGGTAGTTAGGAGAGGGGGTGCCAGCTCAGATGTCGTCCACGTCACTTTACCATGGTTCAAAATTAAGTGGTCCGTTGCCAAAAGCCCTCGGGTAGCTGAACAGTGCGACGTTAATATTAAATCAGTCACTCAATCTGTCCTTGAAGGATTATTTTTCTAAGATTTATTTTTATGGTTATACTGTGAAACATGTAAAGCATGATGAAATACGCGTTTTAAGCAATTCAATGATTAGAACTAACATCCATATTCAAAAATTCAATACACTTTTTTAACACGGGAGCGGTTGCGTGGGGCTCGAAGTCAAAGGACAGTTAAACTACAATAATTTGAACAAAATATGACGGTCTTGCTTGCAAACATCATTCATGTAATGTTAGCGAAAAGTTTCTGTTACTTTTGTGTCCTTTATTAAGATTACGTACCTTATGTAAAAATACTTTAGTTCACTTTTAAGGGATTTTTTCTCAAATTATCAAAGAAAAAATGAAAAGTCCTTAAAAGTACGTAAGTGTATTTTCTCTTAGTTAAATTATTCACTAGAATTGCGATTTTTACGTGTACAATAAAAATAATTGTAAAAAAACAAAAGAAAAATTTGGGGGTGACTTAGTCACCTTTTTCGACTATTAACATTAGTATCCAGTGCGCACCTGCTCTCCCAGGTTAAAACATTTTTGAAATCTTCTCGCTTTAAATATTAATGCCAAATGTGATGGATATGATAGAGAGCAACATAGACTAGACTCTTTTTCTAATGACATTTATACTTATAGAAATGGATGATTGAGGAAATAAATTTTTAATTAAACATCATTTTGCAATTTGTTCCAATATAAAATCGGAGCAAAGAAAAATAGCAATAATTATATCCTATTACTTAAAAGTAATTTGATTAAAATAAATATTACTTAAAAGTAACAAATACCAAATTTAATACTTATCTTGTAAATTTGTACGGTTTATAATTAAGATTGTGCCAAACGCGGGGCTTCAGGGCCAAAACGCAGTATTATTGTATAAAGGGGGGGGGAACGCGATAAAAATTATGATTGAAAATTTGGTCGCCAACAGTGAAATTTTGAGAAAAGCTGGTGTAAAATCAAGATAAACTACACCAAGAATATTAAAGAAGTACAGTTCCCTTTCTTAGTCATTAAGAAAAGACTATCAAAACTTTGTTAAATAAAATGCAAAAATTTCAAATTCCTTGAATATTTTAAGATGATTTGTGAAGACTGCAACAAAGGATCTCAAATCGTAAATAGGTTCTGATGAATGTGATAATTAACCACTTTTTTTTTATGCGATTTTGTTTAAATTAAATTTCCGATCGCATCGTATTATTTTTTTTCCGGCACGCATGTCGTAATTATAAACCTAACGGTATACGATTTGAACCAAAATAATTTATTTAAAATTGCTTTTCAATCTTTTTAAAAAATATATATTAATTTTTGACGTAATTTGCTTTATTCATTGTAATAGTTATCAAAAAAAATTTCTTTTCTCATATGTATATATTTTTTAATTTTTACGATATACGTTTTCATACGTCAGTCTAATTTTTTTTTGAGCTACATATCCGTTTCCTCCTTTAAACACTAATGCCATAACTTTTTTGCTTTATATTATTTAATCCCTAACAGCCAGGGAATGCTAAGATGCTAGAGGGGGAAATAGATGCTTCTATTATATATATATATATATATATATATAACTTCAGTAAAATTTAATAATTTTGGTAGGAATGTAAAATGCGGGTGCGCTATAAAAATAATACGAAAGGTAAAATTTTTAGTCACAAACACTGCACATTATGTCAGTAGTTTAGGTATGCCATTATGCTTTCCTGCCAAATATTACCAATAAACTGAAGTCATTTTTAAACATAAATATTATGTTGCATTTGAGACAATCCGCGCGCCCTTCGAAGGAACTTCTTGAAACGTACCTAGCTTAGAAATATCACTTTTCTTAAAATATTATTTTATATTGCATCGCGTAAATGGGATGGGACAATACTACTTTGTTTTCAACTACTTGCTTCATTCCATGATTATATTTGATTCAAACATTTAAGAAATAAAAAAATATCAAAAGCTACTCTTAAGAGGCAACCGCTATCCGATATATTGAAGAAACTCCGAGCCAGGGGCGTAGTATCACCTTATCAGCCATATCAATGATATGATGTTCCAAAATGTGTAACTACAGCCCCAATAACAGGGCTCTTTTATTTAAAAAAGTAACCCTTAAAAATTTTGATTAAGGAACCCCTAAGAGCTGGATGCGCCAGTGCTCAGAGCCGAAAGATTTAATTCACTTTAAATTAAGTTTCATATACATACCAAGTAATTCTAATAAAAATATCGAGCAATAGTTATTTTTTTTCTTTTCATGTTTTCAGACATAGGACATTTAGTTCACTTTCCAAGAAGATCCTTGTCTCAATGGCAGCCGAGGGATCAAGGTCGCTAACGGGCACAGGACTTTGTGCATTCGCAGTTCAGAACCTACCGACACTCAAGACCCTCTGAGCAAAAGTCTGATGCATGTTACGTCCAGCAAGACTCAATGTCCTGTGGAGTTTAAGTTTGTAGAGGGGGATCCATTTCAGGTATTTGCCTAGATACTTGTTCAAAATTACTTGGTACGTCGTCTCTAATCCTCGTGAAGTTTCTAGTTGAAATTAAATCAAAATCAAAATGGAGCAGAATACTACCACTAAGAATTATTTGTAATACAGCATATAATAAAACTCTGTATTTGGAAATACCTGCGATTTAAAATGAGAACTTATTCCTTTAAAAAAGCGTCGGTCTTCGACGCATTGCTTTTAAAGAACTGTGCTTAATATTACATGATTAATTAAGGTTTGTACATCGGTCTTAAAAAGTAAATAATTTTCATCGGGAACTTTCAAAAATTTACTCAGTTGTTAACCACCATATTCACCATTAAATAAACTGGCAAAGAAAAAAGCAATTTTTCATTGTTGAATTTACTTTTTTACACTAGTTTAGATAAAAAAATTTGAGCGGGCTAATAGTTAATTTTAACTGATGGCATTTGCACATTCACGGGTTGTTTTTTTTAACATAACGAGAGTACACAGTCGCAGTTATAAACCCGGAGTTAAGAAACAGAGTTAAAATGCAATTTTAAACGGCAGTTACTTATTTCCAGGTTTTATAGCCCGGTTCTGTTAACGGTGAATACCATTGTAGAGGTAGAACAATATTCCAAGAAATAAACTTCTTCAGGAACTAGAAATACAAGATTAAAAAAAATAAACCCAACACCAACCAAAAAAAGATTAGTTATAAGTTCGATTGTATTAACCCTCCATTAGGAACTGAAAGGCGTATTAAATATAATTTTACCGTAGCGTCCACACGATTATAGCGGGCATGAACCGCTTCTTCTTTCATCTGTCTTTCATCACTCGCATCATCATTAGGTGCTAAGCACACGGTAGACCGCCTCATATTTTTGGCGTCAGTGGCCCTTGAATGTGATGGATTCAGCACCTTCATTAACATATTTTTAAATATCTTTCTAAATTGTACTTACCGTTAATGTTTTTCTGCAATATAGATTGTAGTTTTCTCTCTACTAAAAAAACACAAAACAGGAGTTTTGCAAATGCTCTAAGAACTGCAAAGAGGAAGAACTGTTCCCCTTTTATGTAGTTCCAAAAAAGACTATCAAAGCTTTGTTATATAAAATGGGGAAAAATCCAATTCTTTGAACATTAAAAGATAATTTGTGAAGAATACAACAAAGCATCTCAAAAAGTAAATAGGTTGTGATGAATGTGATAACCAACCATTTCCTTTTTGATGCGATTTTCTTTAAATTGAAACTTCCGATTACATTGTATTATTATTTTACGAAGCGATTGACGTAAAAGTACACCTGACGGGGTCAATTTTTAACCAAAAGATTTTATTTAAGAATGCTCGTATTATTAAAAATATGTCTTATATTTTTCTCAAAGTAATTTGCTTTATTGACTGAAATGGTTATCAAAAAAAATTCAAATCCCCCGTTTTTTAATTTTTTTTTTTTTGAAATTTTTTACTATATGAGTTTATTATTTTTGCATATTTGAGAGCTATATACATGTTTCGCTCTCTCTCCTTTAAACAAACATACCATAGTTCCTTTGCTTTGTTGCATTTAATCCCTAACAGGCATTTAATGGTAGGTAGCTACAAGCAAATAGATACTTCTATTATGTATAACTTCAGTAAAATTTTATAATTTTGATAGGCAGGTAATGCGCGTGTGCTATGGATAAAAAGGAAAAATGAGTGTTTCAGTAACAGACACTGCACCCTATGTCAATACTTTAGATATGACATTATTCTTTAATGCCATATACCACCAATAAAATGAAAAGTCATTTTCAAATTTAAATATGATGATGCAGTTGTGAGATGCCACGCGCCCTTGGAAGGAATTTTTGAACCTAGTGCCTAGATTAGGAATAATACTCTTATTAAAATATTATTTTATATTGCTTTGTAAATAGGATGGAACACATTGCTACTTCGTTTTCAATTGATTGTTTTATTCAATGATTAAATTAGATTCAAAAAATAAAATGTATAAAAATATATAAAAAAATATATATAAATATATAAAAATATAAATATATAAATAACAAAATAAAATAATAAAAATATAAAAATAAAAAATAATAAAAATATATAAAATAAATTAGCCAGGCGCAACCACTTTCCGGTAACATGAAGCCACTATTCAGAGCCAAAATAATTACTTCACTTTAAGGAAAGTTTTAAATACATAAAAAGTAATTATAATAAAAATATCGAGCAATAGTTTTTTCATTTAGACAGACATAGGGCATTTAGTTCAATTTTTGGGAAAATTCTTGTCGCGAGTGAATGATTGAATTAATATTAACGTCGCACTGTTCAGCTACACGAGGTTTTTGGCGAGTGAACACGTAATTTTGAATCATACTGAAGTGACGTGGATGACGTCTGAGCCAGCATGCTTTAAAGTACATCGCTGCCGTTCACGGGGGGTCTTTTGTGGTAAAGGGCTTGAAATCATGACATGTCTGCCATAATCCGATTCCATGACCTCTGGGCTACCGCAGCCCAATCAATACCCCTCACCGTAGACACTTGTAGCAATGGCAGCAGAATAATCAAAATCGCCAAGTGGCAAATGACTTTGTGCACAGTAGGAGTTAAAACCTACTGTGACAATGAACAAACACCCTGTGAAAAGAAGTATGATGCATTTTACGACCAGCAAGGCTCAATGTCCAGTGGAGTTGAACTGTGAAGAGGGGAATCCAGTTCAGGTATTTATCTAGATACTTGTTCAAAATTACTTGGTACGTCATCACTAATCATCGTGAAGTTTCTTGTGAAACTTAAATAAAAATCAAAATGGATAAGAATATTACCACTGTGAATTGTTTGTAATACAGAATATATTAAAAATCTGTTGTCGGAAATGCATCCAAATAACATTAGATGCATGTTACTTTAAAAAAAGCATCGGTCTTCGATGCATTGCTTTTAAAGAAATGTTTTTGATATTACGCAATTAGATAATGTCTGTAAATAGGTGTTAGAAAGTAAATAGTTTTCAGCCGGAGCGTCCAAAATTTTACTTAGTTGTTAACCACCTTATTCAACAATAACTGTACTGGTGGTCAAAGAAAAAAAGCAATTTTTCATCGTTGCATTTATTTTTTAACACCGGTTCAGATAAAAAAAATTGAGTGGGCTAAATGTTGATTTAGAATTAATAGCACTTAAACATTTACGCGGTCTATTTTGAACACAATGAGATTACACCTTCGCAGTTCTAAAACCAGAGTTAAGAGAAACGGATTAAAAATAAAATTTTAACCGACAGTTGCTTATTTCCATGTTTTATATCCCGGTTGTGTTAACGGTGAATACCATTGTAAAGGTAGAATAATAATCCACGAATTTAACTTTTTCAGAAACTAGATTTATACAAAATTTTAAAAAAATAAATAAACACTACAGAAACCAATAAAAGATGACTGATATGCTCGATTGTATTGACCCTCCATTAGGAGCGTGAATCTATGAAATTCTTGGTAAAAATAAAATTTTTTAGCGTCGCGTCCACACGAGGAGTGCGATTGAACCCCTCCTTCTTCTATTTGTCTTTCATCACTCGCAGTAAGATTAGGTGCTAAGAACACGGTAGACAACTTCATATTTTTGGCGTGAATGGTCCTTCAATCTAATGAATGTAGTGCCCCCCAGGTACGTCATTTTTAGTGTCTTTCGAATTTGTAAACTTTCATGCTTTTCTACAACATAGAGTATAGTTTTCAGTTTTATACTAAATATACTCAAAGCGAGAAATTTGCAACTGCTTTAAATTTTTTTTTCTTCCTGAGAGTTGAGATAAATTTTTGAGATATTGCTTGCAGGTGCCATATGTAAATACGGCCTAAAGTAAGTATCATCTGCCTCGCGATCATTAAAACTCTGGGATTGAAGAAATATATATCTCATGTACATGACCCTGTTCAAGATGTGATACAAGTGATGGTGAAGAACAGTGCTTTTCAAAGTTTCAACATTTGCGACCCATTTTCAATCATAATTTTAATCGTCCCCCCTTCCATACAATAACATTGTATGGAATTCAATAATACTATACTTTGACGCTAAAGCAACAATACTATTTTAAACTCTTAAGTTCCACTTTCTTATATATACGTTTCGCTCAGCTTAGGTGTTAATTGCCCGGAAGCAGTAGCGCGCGCAGGAATTTGTCAAGGGGGGGGGGGGGGGCCGGTGGGTTGAAAGACCACCATTCTTGAATTATGCTACTTTTGATTTTGTCGGTTTTCGGGAACAGCAAACAGTAAAAAACATATTGAATAAATAATTAGCATTAATTAATAAAATTTATAGTTAATTACAAATATTTAATTAAATTTTACGTGCTATAAACTACGAATTATAATGAAGAAATAAAATTAAGGGCTTTGGGGTGAAGGTCCGTACACTGGGACACCGCTCTTGTGTGCGCCACTGCCCCGACGTATATATATGTCTTTTTGAATGACGTTATTTCTGTGTCCTGCTATTCATAAAACTATTCTGAATGCTTTGGAATGCATTACAAGGACCTGGAAAGTGTTTGCGAATGCTTTACTTTTTTTTCGGAGGATTTCTTTTTTAATTTGCTTCTTTTGCTTCCCTTCCCCATTACATCACGTACACGTGCCTACGTAAAAAATGGTGGTGTTGGGCACCGAATTGCGTAACTTTTAATCGGCAGTGAAGGGTATATATAATCAAGATAAATGTTAAGTTTTTAAATTAATTTTATGTATCACAAGCTCACATGGAGTAATTGTTATTTATTAAACTTGTGTTCTTAACTTATTATTTTTAACATTAGTTTTCAAATGCATTGTGCAGTTCTCAAACATTTTAAGTGAATTATATCAGAGTAAATGTGTGTTTTATTTTTTATTATGTCAGAATATATTTGTTTGATTTCTCTCAGTAAATTAATAATTTTTTTATATGATATTTTATTTTCGACTTTGCAACATGCTTTCATCCACCACGTATTTTTCATTGTTACATTTACTTTTTAACACCGCGGTTCAGTTAAAGAAATGGAGCGGGCTAGCAATTAAATTAAAATTAATTGTATTTGCACATTCAAGGGGTACATTTTGAACACAAAGAAATTACGCAGTCGCAGGTCTAAAATCTCAGCTAAGAAGCAGAGTTAAAAATGAAACTTTAAAAGGCAGTTACTTAACTCCAGGTTTCATAGCCCGGTTCTGCCAACTGTGAATACCATTAAAGCATAGAAGATTTTATTCTAGGAATTTAACTTCTCCAGAAATTGAATTACAAAAGTAAACCAAATTAAAACAACAGCAAACAAAAAAGACTACAGATAAACCCGATTGTATTAACCCTCCATAAGAAACTGAAAGGCGCATTAAAAATAATTTCACAGTTGCCTCCCCACGATTAGCAGGATAGGACTCCTCCTTCTTCTATCCATCTTTCATCATTCGAAATCTGACAAAGTTCTACGGATACGGTACACCGCCTCTAATTTTGGCCGGCAGCGGCCCTTGAATCTAATAGATTCAGCATCCCCAACAACATATTTTTTTATATCTTTCCAAATTGTACGTACCTTTAATGTTCTTCATCAATGAAAATTGCAGTTTTCACACTGTCCTAAAAGTACCCAAAACAAGAATTTTACAAATGCTGTAAGATCTGTAAAGAGGAAGTACATTTCCTCTTTTTAGTAGTTCCAAAAAAGACTATCAAAACTTTCTTATATAAATTGCGAAAAATTCCAGTTCCTTGAACATTGTAAGATGATTTGTGAAGACTGTAACAAAGAATCTCAAAATGTAAATAGGTAGTGATGAATGTGATAAAGAATCATTTTATTTTTTATGCGGTTTTGTTTAAATTGAAACTTCCGATTACATCATAGTATAAAAGGCTATGAAGGATCTATTGCAGATCCATATCCCTTGATGTGAAGGAACGTGAAACATCGTTGTATTATTTTACGACACCCGTAACTGATGTATACACCTAATAGAGTCAGGTTTGAACCAAAATGATTTATTTAAAAATGCTTTTAGTATTAAATAAACTTTGTAATTCATTTTAACGTAATTTTTTCTTTGTTCATTAAAATAATAATCAAAGAAATTTTCTATTCTTTTATGTGTGTTTTTTTAAAAAAATTATCGATGTACGAGTTTATACGTGAACCTAATTTTTCCCCCTACTATTTCGAGCTACATACCTGTTTCCACTTCCCTCCTTTAAACACACATATCATGAATCATTTGCTTTGAATCGTTTATTCCCTAACAGCCATTGAATGTAATAGGGTGCAGCAGGAAAATAGATACTTCTCTTATCTATAACTTCAGTAAAGTTTAATAATTTTCATTGGAAATTATCGTGTGTGTGCCATAGATAATACGAAAAGTAAGATTTTCTAACACAAAAACTGCACCTTATATCAATACTTTAGAAATGACAATATGCTTTAATGCCAAATATCAAATGAAGAGAAATATCATTTTCAAACATAAATATTATGATGCATTTGAGAAATGCCACGTGTCCACGAAAGGAACTTCTTAACGCGTGCCAGGTTTAGAATTAATACTCTTCTTAAAATATTATTTTATATTGATTCGTAAATATGATAGGACATTACTACTTCGTTTTAAAATACTTGCTTTGTTAAATGATTAAATTAGATTCAAACATTTAAGAAATAAAAAAATATATATATAAAGCTATTACCAAGGGGCAACCACTATCCGGTAACATGAAGGCACTCCGAGCCAGGGGCGTAGCAACCACCATATTAATGATACGGGGCCCTCAAGCTACAATGGCCTTAAAATTTGTATCTACAGTCCCACACTAACAGGGCTCTCTTATCTAAAGAAGGGTCCCTTAGAAATTTTGATAAATGGACCCCTTTAGAGCTAGCTATGCCAGAGCTTAGAGCTGAAAGATTTGCTAAAATTTAAGAAAAGTTTTAAATACATAAAAAAATATTCTAAAAAAAATATCGATCAATAGTTATTTTTTTTTCTTCTCATTTAGGCAGACATAGGACATTTAATTTGTTTTCCGAGAAGATACTTGTCGCAATGGCAGCCGAAGGATCAAGGTCGCCAATCCTCAGACGACTTTGTGAAGTAGCAGTTCAAAACCGACTGCACTGAAGACCCTCTGAGCAGAAGTCTGATGCATGTTAAGTCCATCAAGGCTCAATGTCCTGTGGAGTGGAAGTGTGAAGACGCGGATCCTGTTCAGGTATTTTCCTAGATACTTGCTCAAAATTACTAGCTATGTTATCACTAATCCTCGTGAAAGTCTTGTTCAACTTATATCATAAAGAAAATGGAAAAGATTATTACCACTGTAAAATGATTCAAATACAGAATATATTAAAACTCTGTATTCTGTACGGAAATTTGGAATAAGGGACATCAACGTTAAAAAAGCGTCGGTCTTCGATGCATGGCTTTTAATGGAATGTGTTTAATTTTACAAAAATAATTAAGTTTTGTAAATGGCTCTTGGAAAGTAAACAATTTTTAGCCGGATAGTCCAAGAGTTTACTTTGTTGTTTTTCACCGTATTCATCATTAGTTGGACTGTCTGTCGTGTTTATTCTTTTAACTGCGTTACAGTTAAAAAAATTTAGCGGGCTCTCAAAACTCGTTTATAAATATTTAATTGTAGTTCGTTCCAACGTATTTCTTTCTTTGTTTATTGAAATATTGATCAAAGAATTTTTCTATTCTTTTATGTTTTTTTTTTTACTTTTTTGAGCTACATACCTTGTGAAACCGCCCCCTTAGGTGACCGTTTCTTTGATTATCCGCGTGAGCTAGAGGTGTATTGTTTACAAAAGGAATAGACATTTTTAAATTCTTAATATGATTTTATTAAGAATGTAACATAAGCGTCTAACAATTTAGATGTTTATAGTTAAGAGAAAATCTACGACGAACAAACACACAATAATAGTTATACCGAATCGCGTAACTTGGACCACTATCAATATCTAATCCGCCTATTCTCACTTTTAATAATGTTACAAGTCCTAATATCAAATAGTCAATCCTACTTTAAATCAAACGTAGCTTCAATACTATGAAGCGATGTCTGGGTGCTCGTGCAATCTTACGCAACTTGACCTAAGGGCTTAATCTTCAAGGTAACTTCAACTGGCTGTCAATATTCATCTTTGTATCACTCTCGTACATAACATTCCTCAAATTGCCATCCAACTTACTGAAACTTCTGTTATTTAAAAGCTATCTCATTTGCATTTCAGCTTCACTTTTCGCTCTTCTTAGGTATTGGTTAAAAAAGATTTGCCATTAATCTTGGCTCCCAAAGAACCCAGAGGTCATATTAAAGAAAAGACGCGTGAGCCGGTCACAAACTGTTTCCCCTTCCCTCCTTTAAACACACATACCATGAAACCTTTGCCTTGTATTTAATCCCTAACAGACATTGAATGATAGGGTGCAGCAGGCAAATAGATACTTCTCTTATCTATAACTTCAGTAAAGTTTAATAATTTTCATTGGAAGAGAGAGTTAACGTCTGTGTGACATAGATGATACGAAAAGTAACATTTTCTAACACAAAAATTGCACCTAATGTCAATACTTTAGATATAACCACATGCGTTAATGCCAAATATCAACAATGAAATGGAAAGTCATTTTCAAACATAAATATGATGATGCATTTGGGAGATACCACGCGCTCTTGGACGGAACTTCTTAACGTTTGCCAAGATTAGAATTAATACTCTTCTTAAAATATTATTTTGTATTGATTCGTAAATATGATAGGAAATTACTACTTAGTTTTAAACTACTTGCTTCATTTAATGATTAAATTAGATTCAAACATTTAAGAAATAAATAAAAATAATTAAATAATTTTCAGCCGGATAGTCCCAAAAGTTTACTTTGTTGTTTATCACCGTATTCATGATTAATTGGACTATCATCAAAAAAATCATCAAGCGTTTATTTTTTTAACTCCGTTACAGTTAAAAAAGTTAAGCGGACTCAAAACTCGTTTATAAATATTTAATTGCATTTGTGCACGTTCACGGGGTCTATTTTGAACACAATGATATTCTACACTCACAGTATTGAAACCGGAGTTAGGATATATCGCAAAAATGAAATTTTGAGCGAACAGTTACTTCATGTTTCATAGCTCTGTCCTGTTATCGGTGAATACCATTGAAAATGTAGAATATAAAGAGAGGAATGTAACTTCTGCAAAAACTAGAAGTACAAAATTAAAAAAAAATAATCACATCACAAGACAACAAAGGACTTTTGATATATTTGATTGTATTACCTTCTGTTAGGAGCATGAATCTTTGAAATAGAAAAAAAAAATTAGTGTCGCGTGCACAAGATGAGCGCTAATGAATCCCTCGTTCTTCTATCTCTCTTTCATCACTCTCAGTATTATTAGGACAGCTAAACTGCTTCATATTTTGGGCGTCATCTAATACATGCAGCACCCCTATGACGTTATTTTTAATGTATTTCAAAATTGTACTTAACTTTCATATTTTTCTGCAACATATAGTTTCCTTTTCAGTTTTATACTAAAAATACACAAAGCAAGAGATTTGCAACTGCTTTAAGATTTTTTTTTCTTGAGAGTTGAGATAAATGTGTGAGATACTGCTCGCAGGTGCCATATGTAAATACGGCCAAAGTAAGTTTCACATGTCTTGCGTTCATTACAAATCTGGGATGGAAGAAATATGTATCTCATGTACAGCACCTGTTCAGAATGAGCTACAAGTGATGGTGTAGAGCAGGTTTTCTCAAACTCTGGGGCGCGCCCCCTAGGGGGCGTGATATCCATACATAGGGGCTCGAGCATATCGGAAATGAAATGTTTAAGAAATTAATTTACTGGAACGAAGTAAACAAAATACTTTCTAACATATAAAAAAGTACTCATTTACCCTGATACAATTTATATATATCAGCTTTTTATTACTTCATCAAAAATAAAAGTTTCCATTTTCATACTTTCACTAACTAGCTGATCCTATGACGAAATTAAAAAACTATTTTGTTTGATTTACTTTAATGGCACGATGAGAGTTATTTTATTACATTTTCTTTTTAAACCTAAAATACTTCTCTTTATGAAAAAAAAAAGTAATATCAAAACTTAAAACAATTCCTATATCGATCAACAACAAAAAAATTTTGTTCCTGCTTTTTATTAAATTATTACAATTCATATAAATATGTATATACATATGACAGAATCACAACATTAAGTGGTAATTAATTTTTATTAATTATCATTTAAAAGTATCGCATTGACATCCAAAACAATCATTTATATAAATTTTTAGTTCAATGGAATGCACGTGAGGAAAAATCCTTTTCAAGTTTTGACACAAATCGCCAAAAGGGTCGCTAAGTCACCGACGTGTCTGTACTTATAATTCTTTAAGTAATTAGTTTTATTTAATTAATTTTTATTAATTATAATTAAATTATTGTATTGTCATCTAAAGTAATCAGGTACATAAAATTTCAGCTCAATTGAGTGTTTTAAAATGTATTTTATTATCGATTGAATATTCCACCATGGTAATTAAATAAACAAACAAATACATAAATAAATATTTAGAGAGTGCGACCTAATATTAGGAATTGAAAAACAAAACTCAGATCCAGAGAAAAATTCTAGGAAGATAAAACATTCATCACTATTGCAATTATGAATTGCTGTACAATATGATTAGAAAGAAAAATAAGACTTATTCACTTTTCACCCAGCAAGCAGATTTGCGTCAGTCATCATCGTTTTCATTGTTCGACTTTAGAACCTATTGGTATGATTAGTTCTGTCCTTGAAGGATTATTTTTCTAAGATTGACTTTTATGGTTATACTAAAACATGTAAAGCATGATGAAATACGCATTTTAAACAATTCAATTTTTAGAACTAACATCCATATTTAAAAATTGAATACACTTTTATCACGGGAGCGGTTGCGTGTGGAGCTCGAAGTCAAAGGACAGTTAAACTACAATAATTTGAACAAAATTTGACGGTCTTGCTTGCAAACATCGTTCCTGTAATCTTAACAAAAAGTTTCTGTTATTTTTGTGTCCTTTATTAAGGTTACGTACCTTAAAAATACTTTAGTTCACTTTTAAGGGATTTTTTCTCAAATTATCAAATAAAAAATGAAAAGTCCTTAAAAGTAGGTAAGTGTATTTTCTCTTAGTTAAATTATTTACTAGAACTGTGTAATTTTTACGTGTACAATAAAAATAATTGTAAAAAAACAAAAAAACAAAATTGGGGTAACTCAGACTTCTCTCGCGACTACTAGCTTTGGTATCGAGAGCGCACCTGCTCTCTCAGTTTAAAACATTTTTGAAATCTTCTCGCTTTAAATATTAATGCCAAATGTGATGGATATGATAGAGAGCAACATAGACTAGACTCTTCTTCTAATGACATTTATACTTATAGAAATAGATGATTATGGAAATAAATTTTTAATTAAAAATATTTTGCAATTCGTTCCAATTTAAAAATAGGAGCAAAGAAAAATAGCAATAATTATCCCATTACTTAAAAGTATATAATTTCCTTATAATAAATAATACTTAAAAGTAACAAATACAAAATTTAATACTTATCTTGTTAAATTGTACGGTTTATAATTAAGATTGCATTGTAGCTTAAGGGCCAAAACGCAGTATTATTGTATAAAGGGGGGAACGCGATAAAAATTATGATTGAAAATTGGGTCGCCAACAGTGAAAGTTTGAGAAAAGCTGGTGTAAAATCAAGATAAACTACACCAAGAATATTAAAGAAGTACAGTTCCCTTTCTTAGTCATTAAGAAAAGATTATCAAAACTTTGTTAAATAAAATGCGAAAAATTCAAATTCCTCGAATATTTTAAGATGATTTGTGAAGACTGCAACACAAAGGATCTCAAATTGTAAATAGGTACTGATGAATGTGATAATTAACCACTTTTTTTTTATGCGATTTTGTTTAAATTAAATTTCCAATCGCATCGTATTATTTTTTTCCGGCACGTATGTCGTAATTATAAACTTAACTATATACGATTTGAACAAAAATAATTTATTTAAAATTGCTTTTAAATGTTTTTAAAAAATATATATTAATTTTTGACGTAATTTGCTTTGTTCATTGTAATAGTTATCAAAAAAAATTTTTTTTCTATTATATATATATTTTTTAATTTTTACGATATACGTTTTCATACGTCAGTCTAATTTTTTTTTTTTTTGTGCTACATATTCGTTTCCTCCTTTAAACACTCATGCCATAACTTTTTTGCTTTATATTATTTAATCCCTAACAGCCAGGGAATGCTAGGATGCTAGAGGGAAATAGATGCTTTTCTATTATATATAACTTCAGTAAAATTTAATAATTTTGGTAGGAATATGTAATGCGGGTGCGCTATAAAAATAATACGAAAGGTAAAATTTTCAGTCACAAACACTGCACATTATGTCAGTAGTTAAGGTATGCCATTATGCTTTCATGCCAAATATTAACAATAAACTGAAGTCATTTTCAAACATAAATATTATGTTGCATTTGAGACAATCCACGCGCCCTTGGAAGGAACTTCTTGAAACGTACCTAGCTTAGAAATATTTCTTTTCTTAAAATATTATTTTATATTGCATCGCGTAAATGGGATGGGACAATACTACTTTGTTTTCAACTACTTGCTTCATTCCATGATTATATTTGATTCAAACATTTAAGAAATAAAAAAATATCAAAAGCTACTCTTAAGAGGCAACCGCTAACCCATATATTGAAGAAATTCCGAGCCAGGGGCGTAGCTACCCCCTTATCAGCCATATCAATGATATGATGTTCCAAAATGTGTAACTACAGCCACAATAACAGGGCTCTTTTATTTAAAAAAGTAACCCTGAAAAATTTTGATTAAGGAACCCCTCAGAGCTGGATGCGCCACTGCTCAGAGAGCCGAAAGATTTAATTCACTTTAAATAAAGTTTCAAATACATAACAAGTAATTCTAATAAAAATATCGAGCAATAGTTATTTTTTTTTCTTTTCATGTTTTCAGACATAGGACATTTAGTTCACTTTCTAAGGAGATCCTTTTCTCAATGGCAGCCGAGGGATCAAGGTCGCTAACGGGCACAGGACTTTGTGCATTCGCAGTTCAGAACCTACCGACACTCAAGACCCTCTGAGCAAAAGTCTGATGCATGTTACGTCCAGCAAGACTCAATGTCCTGTGGATTTTAAGTTTGTAGAGGGGGATCCATTTCAGGTATTTGCCTAGATACTTGTTCAAAATTACTTGGTACGTCGTCTCTAATCCTCGTGAAGTTTCAAGTTGAAATTAAATCAAAATCAAAATGGAGCAGAATACTACCACTAAGAATTATTTGTAATACAGAATATAATAAAACTCTATTCGTAAATACCTACGATAATACAAACAGTGGAGCAATAGATCTAAATTTTATTACTCAAACTCTCCAGCAAACTATTCTCGCCCTCTCAATGCTTACTCAGCAACTCAGTAATGCAGCAATTCTCCCCACACCCCCTCAACCTAAAAGCTCAAAGAAACCACTAAATAAAAAAGAATTGAGCGCACTGTTTGATGCGCTAATGGAAAGAATTGATGATTAGTCGCTCATTGATTGGCCTGAGTTTGTGTTCATGGAATGCAAACGGCTTATTAAGTAAAATCGTAGAATTCAAACTTTTTGTAGAGAAGTACTCCCCTGACATTATACTAGTGCAGGAAACAAAATTGAGACCATCTCACAACATTAGAATTCCCAATTACACCTGTTACAGGAATGATCGTGTGGTGGAAGGTCACGCGCAAGGTGGTACAATTATATTAATTAAAAATTCATTGAATCATTACAACCCACCAACACCCCAACTTCATTACGCCGAAGCCACCATTGTTACAATTAATCCACCAAATTTCAACCCACTTACAATCACCAGCATTTATATTCCCCCAAACGTGGACAATATGCTATTCACCCTTGACTTAGAAAATATTTTACAGATCAACAGTAATTGTGTGGTTTTTGGCGATTTTAATGCCACACACAATGCGTGGAACTGCTCCCATAATTCCACTCGTGGAAACCAGCTTAAAAACTTTACCGATATTTTAGACATCGTCATTGCCTTCCCAGATACCCCGACTAGATTCGGGCATAATTCTTCAAATACTCTAGACTTTGCCCTTATAAACAACTTTCATTATCCATATACAATCATTTCTATTCCGGAACTTTCTTCAGACCATAATCCTGTCTTACTTAATTTTTCTTTTAACTCCAATATTCATAATGATAACTCTAGAGCAGTTACCACATGTTGGTCTAGTTTCTCAGATTACATTAACAATAATATTCAAATTCTGGACTACATTAACATTAATAATCCTGAAATATTGGAAAATAAAATCAATCTGTTCACAGAAACTGTTCGCTCCGCCCACGATCACGCCTCCCGTCCAATCACAAACAAGAAGAGCACATACACCCCACATCACATTCAAAATCTTCTAAGACTTAAAAATAAAGCCAGAAAAACATATCAAAACACACTAAACCCAATACACAAAACAAATTATAATAGACTGCAGAAAATTATTAAAAAAGAGCTTAAAAAATTCTCGCATCAAACCTGGAAAACTAAACTAGAAGCAATGAATACTCAAGACAACTCCTTATGGCAATATCAAAAATTTTTCCGTAAGAAGCGCTCCGATATTCCTACTCTAAATAATTCTGCCATCACTGATGAGCAAAAAGCAAATGCACTCGCTGATTCATTTCAAGATAACTTTACTGATAACCCAAGACCAGATAATTTTAATACTAATATAGACACTCTTGTAACTAATACTCTCGAAAATTTTTTCGCTAACCCTCTTCCTATTCATATTACTCCTACGGACCTGGAAGAAGTTACGAACTACGCAAGGAATTTAAAAAATAATAAAGCTCCAGGTTCGGATTTAATTACTAATAAAATGATCAAGAAACTACCACTTAAAGCTTTACTAATTCTCACCTACTTAATAAATAAGATTTTAAAATTAAGACATTTTCCAAAAAACTGGAAAAAAGCTATTATCTTCCCAATTAAAAAACCAGGAAAAAGTATACATCTCTCTACTAGTTTTCGTCCAATTTCCCTCTTATCTTCATTAAGCAAAATTGCAGAGCATATCATTCTTAACAGGATTAACACCTTTATCTCGGATTCAAATTTCATTAACCCAAATCAGTTTGGTTTTACTAAAAGACTCTCTACCTGCCACCCACTACTCAGACTGACTGAGAAAATTACTTCTGGATTTCAGAGGAGCCGTTCCACTGGAGCTGTCTTCCTGGATATCCAGAAGGCGTTTGATCGGGTCTGGATCAGTGGACTAATTTACAAACTAATAATTTACAACTTTCCTCCTGCTTTAATTCACATCATTAACTCTTACCTTACTAATAGAACGTATCAAGTGCGAGTCAAAGACACACTTTCAAATACTTATTTAGTGAATATCGGAGCCCCACAAGGAAGTTTGCTCGGGCCAATAATATTCAACATTTACATAAATGACATACCTACTTATCCTCAGACCAGCCTCAATATTTATGCGGACGATACATGCATAGCCACGACACACAAAAATCACAAATACATTACTAAATCGCTAAACAATCATTTACAACTCCTAGAAACTTTCTTTAATACATGGAAAATTAAACTTAATATTGACAAAACTGTTGCGGTTCTGTTTACAAGGAAAAGAAAATCTGCAATACCCCCAACACTATACTCCACACCACTACAATGGTCTCAAAACACAGTGTACCTAGGACTATTACTGGATAATAAACTCACTTGGAGACAACACTTTACATATGCGCGAAATAAATTCCGGAATGCTCTAAGACTAATATACCCCTTAATATGCCGGAATTCTACAATGACTACTGAAAATAAAGTACTTCTCTACACAGCCGTCTTGCGGCCCATATTGAGTTATGGTTGTCCTGTGTGGGGATACGCCGCCAATGAAAATTTAAAAATGCTTGATACCTCCCAAAATAAAACTATTCGAATGATTGTAAAAGCAAATATGTATATGAGAAATTCTGATATTTATAAAGCACTTAAAATTCCAACTTTTAAAAATTTTATCAAGAAACTAGCAACTAAATTCTTCGACTCTCTTCCACTTACTAATAACAGTCATATACTAAATCTCGAAAATTATGTACCTCGTGATAATACCAGAAGACCGAGGAGAATTCTCCTTGACTCCTATAACCCTCCTTAATATATAAATGATATCATTTGCTTGGCAAATGATCTAGTAAATTTTATATCAATACTTTTAAAATTTTTTCAATACCTTTTCTTTTTACTTTAATTATTCGGCTTACCCACACAGGCAATCTCCCCTTTCAATTTTTTCTCTCATTAACTTCAGGGCAGCCAATCTAGAGCCAGATCACTTTCCCCCATAGACCAATCACAGGACCAGCTCTCAGCCACTCAAGATTGCATCTCCCGACCAGAACTTTTCCTCACAGTGCCTTGTAACCACTCCCTCTCACCACGTCTCAACAGCCAATCAGGATGCTCCCTCTCATCAAGGCTGCTACTATCTCAGGCATCATTCACTCTATGATATGGGATGGAGGCTCGCTTCGCGAGCCATGTTCCCAGTGACATCCAGCGACTGTAAATACCTACGATTTAAAATGGGAATTTATCCTTTAAAAAAGCGTCGGTCTTCGACGCATTGCTTTTACAGAAATGTGCTTAATATTACCTGATTAATTAAGGTTTGTACATCGGTCTTAAAAAGTAAATAATTTTCATCGGGAACTGTGAAAAATTTACTCAGTTGTTAACCACCATATTCACCATTAAATAAACTGGCAAACAAAGAAAAAAAAGCAATTTTTCATTAATGAATTTATTTTTTAACACTAGTTTAGATAAAAAAATTTGAGCGGGCTAATAGTCAATTTTAACTGATGGCATTTGCACATTCACGGGGTCTTTTTTGAAAACAACGAGAGTACATAGTCGCAGTTATAAAACCGGAGTTAAGAAACAGAGTTAAAATGCAATTTTAAACGGCAGTTACATATTTCCAGGTTTTATAGCCCGGTTCTGTTAACGGTGAATACCATTGTAAATTTAGAACAATATTCCAGGAAATAAACTTCTTCAGGAACTAGAAATACAAGATTAAAAAAAATAAACCCAAAACCAACCAACAAAAGACTAGTTATATGTTTGATTGTATTAACCCTCCATTAGGAACTGAAAGGCGTATTAAATATAATTTTACCGTAGCATCCACACGATTAGCGGGCATGAACAGCTTCTTCTTTCATCTGTCTTTCATCACTCGCATCATCATTAGGTGCTAAGCACACGGTAGACCGCCTCATATTTTTGGCGTCAGTGGCCCTTGAATATGATGGATTCAGAACCTACATTAACATATTTTTAAATATCTTTTTAAATTGTACTTACCTTCAATGTTTTTCTGCAATATAGATTGTAGTTTTCTCTCTACTAAAAAAACACAAAACAGGAGTTTTGCAAATGCTCTAAGAACTGCAAAGAGGAAGAACTGTTCCCCTTTTATGTGGTTCCAAAAAAGACTATCAAAGCTTTGTTATATAAAATGGGGAAAAATCCAATTCTTTGAACATTAAAAGATAATTTGTGAAGAATACAACAAAGCATCTCAAAAAGTAAATAGGTTGTGATGAATGTGATAACCAACCATTTCCTTTTTGATGCGATTTTCTTTAAATTGAAACTTCCGATTACATTGTATTATTATTTTACGAAGCGATTGACGTAAAAGTACACCTGACGGGGTCAATTTTTAACCAAAAGAATTTATTTAAGAATGCTCTTATTATTAAAAATATGTCTTATATTTTTCTCAAAGTAATTTGTTTTATTCACTGAAATGGTTATCAAAAAAAAAATTCAAATCCCCCGTTTTTTTTATTTTTTTTTTGAAATTTTTTACTATGAGTTTATTATTTTTACATATTTGAGAGCTATATACATGTTTCGCTCTCCCTCCTTTAAACAAACATACCATAGTTCCTTTGCTTTGTTGCATTTAATCCCTAACAGGCATTTAATGGTAGGTAGCTACAAGCAAATAGATACTTATATTATATATAACTTCAGTAAAATTTTATAATTTTGATAGGCAGGTAATGTGTGTGTGTTCTATGGATAAAAAATTAAAATGAGTGTTTCAGTAACAAACACTGCACCCTATGTCAATACTTTAGATATGACATTATTCTTTAATGCCATATACCACCAATAAAATGAAAAGTCATTTTCAAACATAAATATGATGATGCAGTTGTGAGATGCCATGCACCCTTGGAAGGAATTTTTGAACCTAGTGCCTAGATTAGGATTAATACTCTTATTAATATATTATTTTATATTGCTTCGTAAATAGGATGGAACATTGCTACTTCGTTTTCAATTGAGTGTTTTATTCAATGATTAAATTAGATTCAAAAAATAAAATGTATAAAAATATATAAAAAAAATATATATAAATATATAAAAATATAAATATATAAATAACAAAATAAAATAATAAAAATATAAAAATAAAAAATAATAAAAATATATAAAATAAATTAGCCAGGCGCAACCACTTTCCGGTAACATGAAGCCACTATTCAGAGCCAAAATAATTACTTCACTTTAAGGAAAGTTTTAAATACATAAAAAGTAATTATAATAAAAATATCGAGCAAAAGTTTTTTTTATTTAGGCAGACATAGGGCATTTAGTTGAATTTTTGGGAAAATACTTGTCGCGAGTGAATGAGTGAATTAATATTAACGTCGCACTGTTCAGCTGCACGAGGTTTTTGGCGAGTGAACACGTAATTTTGAATCATACTGAAGTGACGTGGATGACGTATGAGCCGGCATGCTTTAAAGTACATCGCTGCCGTTCACGGGGGGTCTTTTGTGGTAAAGGGCTTGAACTCATGACATGTCTGCCATGATCCGATACCATAACCACTGGGCTACCGCAGCCCAATCATTACCCCTTACCGTAGATACTTGTAGCAATGGCAGCAGAATAATCAAAATCGCCAACTGGCAAATGACTTTGTGCAGTAGGAGTTAAAACCTTCCGACAATGACCACCCTGTGAGCAAAAGTATGATGCATTTTACGACCAGCAAGGCTCAATGTCCAGTGGAGTTGAACTGTGAAGAGGGGAATCCAGTTCAGGTATTTATCTAGATACTTGTTCAAAATTACTTGGTACGTCATCACTAATCATCGTGATGTTTCTTGTGAAACTTAAATCAAAATCAAAATGGATAAGAATATTACCACTGTGAATTGTTAGTAATACAGAATATATTAAAAATCTGTTGTCGAAAATACATACACATAAAATTATAGCACGTTACATTAAAAAAGCGTCGGTCTTCGATGCGTGGCTTTTAAAGAAATATTTTTGATATTACGTAATTAGATAATGATTGTAAATAGGTGTTAGAGAGAAAGTAAATAGTTTTCATCCGGAGCGTCCAAAAATTTACTTAGCTGTTAACCACCGAATTCACCAGTAACTGTACTGGTGGTCAAAGAAAAAAAGCAAGTTTTCATCGTTGCATTTATTTTTTTAACACCGGTTCAGAAAAAAAAAATTGAGCGGGCTAAAGTTAATTTAGAATTAATAGCACTTGTGCACATTCTCATGGGGTCTATTTTGAGCACAACGAGATTACACCGTCGCAGTTCTGAAACCGGAGTTTAGAAACGGAGTAAAAATAAAATTTTAACCGACAGTTGCTTATTTCCATGTTTTATATCCCGGTTGTGTTAACGGTGAATACCATTGTAAAGGTAGAACATTATTCCAGGAATTTATCTTTTTCAGAAACTAGATTTACAAAATTTTTTTTAAAAAAATAAACACTACAGAAATCAATACAAGACGACTGATATGTTCGATTGTATTGACCCTCCGTTAGGAGCGTGAATCTATGAAATTATTTTCAAAAATAATTTTAGCGTCGCGTCCACACGATGAGTGGGATTGAACCCCTCCTTCTTTTATTTGTCTTTCATCACTCACAGTAATATTAGGTGCTAAGGACACGGTAGACAACTTCTTATTTTTGGCGTGAATGGCCCTTGAATCTAATAAATGTAGTGCCCCCAAGTACGTCATTTTTAGTGTCTTTCCAATTTGTAAACTTTAATGTTTTTCTGCAACATAGAGTAGTTTTCAGTTTTATACTAAAAATACTCAAAGCGAGAAATTTGCAACTAATTTAAGATTTTTTTTTTTTTTTCTTTTTCGTGAGAGTTGAGATAAATCTGTGAGATATTGCTCGCAGGTGCCATATGTAAATACGGCCTATAGTAAGTTTCACATGCCTAGCGCTCATTACAACTCTGGGATTGAAGAAATATATATCTCATGTACAGCACCCTGTTCAAGATGAGCGACAAGTGATGGTGTAGAAGAGTGCTTTTCAAAGTGTCAATATTGGCGACCCAATATTCAATCATAATTTTAATCGTCCCTTCTTCATACAATAACAATGTATGGAGTTCAATAATACTATACTTTGACGCTGAAGCAACAATACGATTTTAACCTCTTAAGTTCCACTGGCTTATATATACCTCTAGCTCAATTTAGGTGTTAATTGCCCTGACGCAGTAGCGCACGCAATAATTTTTCAAAGGGATGCGGGAGTTCAGGGTTGAAAGTCCACCATTCTTCTATTATTCTCTTTTTGATTTTGTCGATTTTCGGGAACAAAAACAATAAAAATTTTATTGAATAAATAATTAGCATTAAGTAATAAAATTAATAGTTAATAACAAATATTTAATTAAATTTTACGTACTATATACTTCGAATTATAATCAGTCGGAAAAAAACAAAGCTTTGGGGTTGAGCCGGATCCCTAGGACACCCCCCTTGTGTGCGAACCCACGAATATATACGTCTTTCCGAATTAAGTTCTTTTCTGTGCGCTGCTATTCATAAAACTATTCTCAAGGCTTTGGAATGTATTACAAGAGCGCTGCTATTCATAAAACTATTCTCAAGTCTTTGGAATGTATTACAAGAACCTTGACAGTGTTCACGAAGGGTTTACTTTTTTTTAGAGATTTTCCTTTTTTATTCGATTTTTTACGCTTCCCTTCCCCATTACGTCATGTACACGTGCCTACGTAGAAAATGGTGGTGTTGAGAAGCGAATTGCTTAACTTTCAATCGGCAGTTAAGGATATATATAATATAGATAAATGTTAACTTTTGTAAATAATGTTATATATCACAAGCCCATAGAGTAATCGTTATTTATTAAACTTGTGTTCTTAACTTATTATTTTTAACATTAGTTTTCAAATGCATTTTGCAGTTTTGAAACATTTTATGTGTATTAAATCAGAGTAAATGTGTATTTTATTTTTTATTATGTCAGAATACATTTGTTTCCTTCCTCTAAGTAAATTAATAATTTTTTTATATGATATTTTATTTTCGATTTTGGGACATGCTTGCATCCGCCTCGTATATTTTCCCCACCCCCCTTGGGGTTGCGCCCCACAGTTTGAGAAACTATGGTGCAGGGTCAAGAGAAACTACACCAAGAACTTTAAAGGGGAAGTACCGTTCTCCTTTTTAGTAGTTCCAAAAAATGCTGTTAAAACTTTGTTTTATAAAATGCAAAAAACTCAAATTTCTTGAACATTATAAGATGAATTGTGAAGACTATAATAAAAGATCTCAAAATGTAAATAGGTAGTAATGAATGTGATAACTAATCGTTTCCTTTTTGATGCGATTTTCTTTAAATTGAAATTTCCGATTACATCGTATTATTATTTTACAAAACGAGCGACGTAAGTATACACCTAACGGTGTTAGGTTTGGAACAAAGTAATTTATTTAAGAATGCTCTTAGAGTATTAAGGATATTTTTGTATTTTTCAACGTAATTGGTTTTATTAACTAAAATGGTTTTCAAAAAAAAAATCATTTCCTCTGCTTTTTTGGTTTTTATTTTTTAAATTTTTCGATATATGAGTTTATTATTTTTACTGATTTCAGCTACATACATGTTTTGCCCTTCCTCCTTTAAACACACATACCATAGCTCTTTTGCTTTGTTTCATTTAAACCCTTAAAGCCATTGCATGTTAGGTAGCTAGAAGCAAAAAGATACTTCTATTATGTATAACTTCAGTAAAATTTAATAATTTTGATAATTAGGTAATGCATGTGTGCTAGAGATAATACGAAAAGTGAGTTTTTCAGTATGAAACACTGCACAATATGTCAATACTTTAGATATAACAATATGATTTAATGCCAAATATCAACAATGAAATGAAAAGTCATTTTCAAACATAATTATGATGATGCATTTGAGATATGCTACGCGCCCTTGGAAGGAACTTCTTGAAGCGTTCTCCTAGCTTAGAATTAATACTCTACTTAAAATAGTATTTTATATTGATTCGAAAGTATGATAGGACATCACTACTTCGTTTTAAACTATTTGCATTATTTAATGATTAATTTATATTCAAACATTTATGAAATAAAAAAAATATATATATATAAAGTTATTACCAAGGGGCAGCCGCTATCCTTTAACATGAAGGCACTCCGAACCAGGGGTGTAGCTACCACCATATCAATGATACGGGGCCCTCAAGCTACAGGGGCCTCAAAATGTGTATCTACATTCCATCACTAAAAGGGCTCTCTTATCTAAGAAAGGGTCCCTTAGAAATTTTGATGAAGGGGCTCCTCAGAGCTAGCTACACCAGAGCTTAGAGCTGAAAGATTAAGTACACTTTAAGGAAAGTATTAAATACATAAAAAGTTATTCTAAAAAAAATATCGATTAATATTTATTTTTTTTCTTCTCATGTAGGCAGACATAGGACATTTAATTCGTTTTCCGAGAAGATACTTGTCGCCATTGCAACCGAGTGATCAAGGTCGCAAACTGGCAGACGACTTTGTGAAGTAGCAGTTCAAAACCGACTGCACTGAACACCCTCTGAGCAGAAGTCTGATGCATGTTAAGTCCATCAAGGCTCAGTGTCCTGTGGAGTGGAAGTGTAAATACGTGGATCCTGTTCAGGTATTTCCCTAGACACATGTTCAAAATTACTAGCTATTTTATCACTAATCCTCGTGAAATTCTTGTTCAACTTATATCATAAGAGGGAAATGGAAAATATTATTACCACTGTAAACTGATTGTAATACGGAATATATTAAAACTCTGTATTCGGAAATTCGGAATTACTAAAATCGTCTTTAAAAAAGCGTCGGACTTCGATGCATGGCTTTTAAGGAAATGGGCTTCATTTTACATAAATAATTAAGGTTTGTAAATGGCTCTTGGAAAGTAAATAATTTACCGCCGGATAGTCCAAAAGTCTACTTTGCTGTTTATCACCGTATTCGTCATTAATTGGACTATCCGTCATGGAGTTAAGATGTAGTGTCCAAAATGGAGTTAAGATATAGTGTAAAAACGAAATTTTGAGTGTACAGAGTTACTTAAATCCAAGTTTCATAGCCATGTTCTTTTAACGGTGAATACCATTGAAAATATAGAAGATTAAGCGATGAATTTAACTTCTCCAGAAACTCTATAAGTACAAAATTAAAAAAATAATAATCACACATCACAAAACAACAAAGGACTATTGATATATTCGATTGTATTACCTTCTGTTAGGAGCATGAATCTATGAAATAGAAAAAAAAATTAGAGTGCACAAGATCAGCGCTAATGAACATCTATTTCTCTTTTATTACTCACAGTATCATTAGGACGCGGTAGACCTCTTTATATCTTGTCCGTCATCTAATACATGCAGCGCCCCCATGACGTAATTTTTAGTGTATTTCCAAATTGTACTTAACTTTCATGTTTTTTTTCAACATAGAGTGTCGTTTTCGGTTTTATTCCAAAAATACTCAAAACAAGAGCTTTGCAACTGCTCTAAAAATAATTTTTTTGCTGAGAGTTGAAATAAATTTGTGAGATATTGCTCGAAGGGTCGATATGCGAAGATGACCTAAAAGTAACTTTCACATGCCTCCTTCATTGCACAGATCAGGATTCAAGAAATATGTATTACATGTACAGTGCCCTGATCAAAGTGAACTACAAGTGATGGTGTTTTAAAGAGCTTTTCTCAAACTTTGGGGCACGCCCCATAGGGGGCGTGATAAGCCTACATGGGGGGGGGGGGGGGGGCAAATGGGAAATAAAAGTTTTAAAAAATTAATTTACTGGAAAGAAGTAAACAAAATACTTTCTAACATATAAAAAAGTACGCATTTACCCTGATAAAATTCATATACATCAGGTGGATATTACTTCATCAAAAAAAAAAGTTTCCACTTTCGTACGTTCACTAACTACCTTGATCTTATATCTAAATAAAAAAAAAAAAAAAAAAAACTTTTTGTTTGATTTACTTTAATGGCACCATGAGAGTTTTTCTTTTATTACGTTTTCTTTTTAAACCTAAAATACTAATCTTTCTGAAAATATGTATTATAAAGTAAAAAATAAATAAATTCCGACTTCGATCATTAAAAAAATTTTATTTTAGCTACTTTTTATTAAATTGTTACAATTAATATTATTAAATATATGCATATGAAAGAATCACAACATTAAGTGTCAATTATTTCTTATTAATTATCATTAATGTATCACATTGACATATCCAAAACTATCATTAATACAAAATTTTAGTTCAAAGGAATGCACGTCAGAAAAAAACCTTTTCAAGTTTTGAAACAAATCGCAAAAAGGGTCGCTATAAGTCACCGACGTGACTCTACTTATAATTCTTTAAGTATAATCAATTTTATTTAATTAAATTTTATTAATTATAACTAAATTGTTGTATAGTCATCTAAAGTAATCAGGTATATAAAATTTCAGCTCTATTGAGTATTTTAAAATGTATTTTATTATTGATTGAATATTCCACCATGGTAAATAAATAAACAAATACATAAATAAATATATAGAGAGTGTGACCTAATAGTAGGAATTGAAAAACAAAACTCAGATCCAGAGAAAAATTCTAGGAAGATAAAACATTTGTCACTGTTGTAATTAAGAATTGCTGTACAATATCATTAGAAAGAAAAATAAGACTTATTCACTTTGCACCCAGCAAGCAGATTTGCGTCTGTCATCATCGTTTTCATTGTTTGACTTTAGAAGCTATTGTGGTATGATTAGTTCTGTACTTGAAAGATTATTTTACTAAGATTTATTTTTATGGTTATACTGAAACATGTGCATGATGAAATACGTGTTTTAAACAATTCACAATGTTTAGAACTAACATCCATATTTAAAAATTGAATACACTTTTATCATGGGAGCGGTTGCGTGGGGCTCGAAGTCAAAGAACAGTTAAACTACAATAATTTGAACAAAATATGACGGTCAGGCTTGCAAACATAATTTCTGTAATGTTAGCGAAAAGTTTCTGTTATTTTTGTGTCCTTTATTAAGGTTACGTACCTTAAAAATACTTTAGTTCACTTTTAAGGGATTTTTTCTCAAATTAGCAAAGAAAAAATTAAAAGTCCTTAAAAGTAGGTAAGTGTATTTTCTCTTAGTTAAATTATTTACTATAGTTGTGCGATTTTTAAGTGTACAATAAAAATAATTGTAAAAAGACACAAAAAAAAAAAAAAAATTGGAGTAACTCAGACTTCTCTCGCGACTACTAGCTTTAGTATCGAGAGCGCACCTGCTCTCCCAGTTTAAAACATTTTTAAAATCTTCTCGCTTTAAATATTAATGCCAAATGTGATGGATATGATAGAGAGCAACATAGACTGGACTCTTTTTCTAATGACATTGATACTTATAGAAATGGATAATTGAGGAAATAAATTTTTAAGTAAATATCATTTTGCAATTTGTTCCAATTTAAAAATCGGAGAAAAGAAAAATAGCAATAATTATCCTATTACTTAAAAGTAATTTGATTAAAATAAATATTACTTGAAAGTAACAAATACAAAATTTAATACTTATCTTGTTAATTTGTACGGTTTATAATTAAGATTGCATATTGTAGCTTCAGCGCCAAAACGCAGTATTATTGTATAAAGGGGGAAAGCGATAAAACATTATGATTGAAAATTGGGTAGCCAACAGTGAAAGTTTGAGAAACGCTGGTTTAAAATCAAGATAAACTGCACCAAGAACATTAAAGAAGCACATTTCCCTTTCTTAGTAATTAAGAAGAAAGACTATCAGAACTTTGTTAAATACAATGAGAAAAATTCAAATTCTCTCCTCTTGAATAATTTAAGATGATATGTGAAGACTGCAACACAAAGGATCTCAAAGTGATGAATTTGATAATTAACCACTTTCGTTTTCATGCGATTTTGTTTAAATTGAAATTTCCGATCGCATCGTCATATTTTTTTCCGACATGTGTGACGTAAGTATACACCAAACGGTGGAAGGTTTGAACCAAAATAATTTATTTAAAGTTGATTTCAATTTTTAAAAAAAAAATATTATTACCTTCAACGTAATTTGCTTTGTTCACTGAAATAGTTAACAAAAAAGAAATTAATATTTCTTATGTATAATTTTTATTTTTTCATTATANGATATCCTGCTTAGAATCTAAAGGGATTCACACACATGATATCAAAAAGCAGATTGCGATAAAGCAGTGCTTCTCAAACTTTCAAAATTTGCGACCCAATTTTCAGTTAGAATATTCATCGTGCCCCCTTCTTATAGTAACAATGAGTTGAATGAAATTATAATGTACACTGGTGTGCAAAACTTAAGCAACAGGTGGGTTTATTGCCATAACTTCACGAAAAATCATCTGAGAGACATGAAATTCTGAAATGAGGGAGAGTATTATGTACGTAAAGGATGACGAAAGCATCGGCGCTGAAAAAGGAATACAACGCATACGGTATGGAATCAAACAAAAACAAGCTTTATTGAACGCATAGTATCATGACTCATGATTGTCTATCCAACAGGAAGAACAACAAGCAGATGTTCCTTAATATGGTATATGCCCTCCCCTTACTACAATGGCTGCTTTGCACCGTCTCCGCATACTCAGAACCAGCTGGTGCAATATTTCTTGAGGTAGGAGTGCCCATTCCTCAATCAACATCTGTTTGAGTTGTTGGTTGTACTCCGGATGATGTAAGCGTGTGGCAATACGTCTCCCCAAAGCATCCCACACATGTTTGATGGGATTTAAATCTGGGGAGCACGCTGGCCAATCCATTCGAGTGATATCTTCACTTTCCAGCAGCTCCTCAACAGCAAGAGTGCGATGTGGCCGTGCATTGTCATCCATAAAAATGAAGTCTGGGTCAATGGCACCTCGGAAAAGATGCACATGGGGAAGAAGTACCTCCTCACAATAGCGATCCCCGTTTACAGACCCTCTGTCGAAAATGGGAAGCTCAGTTCCGCCGTTCAGCATAATGCCAACCCAGACAAGAACTCCAGGACCACCGTAACGATGTCTTTCCTTGATGTTACTGGGATAAAACCGGGTCCCGATCTCTCTCCAAATCAAAACGCGTTGAGAATCGCTTCTGGTACTGAACCGACTCTCATCCGTATAGAGAACACGATTCCATTGATCAGTTGTCCAGTTTTTGTGCTCTCTGTCCCACTGTAAACGGTGGCTTCGGTGGCCATCTTTCAACGGGAGGCAGCGTTCAGGATTACGGGTGAACAGGTCCCCTTTGTGAAGGCGTCTGGCCACAGTAAACCGCTACACTTGTCGACCTGTTGCTGTACAGAGTTTCTGAGAAATGGCGCTTGATGACTGCTGGCGAACTTTTTTCGCCTGCAGGATGATATATCGGTCATCCCCTGCAGTTGTCGTCCTCGGGCTGCTGGTGACAGTACGCCCCTCCTCCAGCTTTCTGATCATTCTTCCACGTGTGAAGTCATCCAGATGATTTCTTCTAGCCATATTTCACGAACTGACTCACTGGCACTTGCAGAGAATATGGTGAATTGCGTCTCCGTCCTTCATTTCATTCTACTGTTGAGCAGCGTGAGCCGACATCACGCGTTTTGCGTACGCTCACATCGTTTCTGACGTTTTGTTCCTGATATTTGCATACGCATGACGTTTCTACTGACTTACGTGTTCCCTCTACTGATCTCCAGACCTCCTTTTCTGCAATTTCATGGCTATCTGCTAAATTTTTACATTGTTGCTTAAGTTTTGCACACCAGTGTACTTTGATGGTAAAACTACGATACAATACGACTTTAATTATAAACCGTACTAAGTATCAAGATACATATTAAGTTTTATGTATAGTTTTGTATATGACAAGCCCAAGGGATACACTAGTAATTACTAAACTTGTAACGAATGGTAATAGAGTACCCTCTCCTGGCCGTATGGACAAGTAACTAGTCTGACTGCTACCTCGGTGAAGGAAGGACGTTCCAGAGTTAGCCTGCCACCTCGGTGGAGAAAGGACATGCCAATGTCCCCCACGCAAACCCCTTATTATTTGTATAAAGATTAACTGGTTTTTATGTATTTGTAACTGTGTTCAATTAGAATGTGCAACCAATTAAAATTATTTGAGTTAGCCGCCGGTATTATTTTTGAGTACACGTTATAAAATGGCGCCCAGCGAGTGGCACGA
>BMAV01008118.1:31342-47825 GCA_019973955.1 Trichonephila inaurata madagascariensis | reverse complement strand
TTGAGCGGGGTAGTAGTTAATTTATAACTAATTGCATTTGCACATTCACGGGGTCTATTTTGAACACAACGAGAGTACACAGTCGCTGTTCTAAAACCGGAGTTAAGAAACAGAGAAAAAATAAAATTTTACCTGTCAGAGTTACTTATTTCAAGGTTTTATTGTCCTTTTCTGTTAACGGTGAATACCATTGTAAAGTCGAACATTATTCCAGGAATTTAACTTCTTCAGAGGGGAACTAGAGAGAAATACAAGATTAAAAAAAATAAACCCAACACCCACCAACAAAAGAATACTGATAAGTTCGATTGTATTAACCCTCCATATATTAGGAACTGAAAGGCGTTTTAAATATAATTTTACCGTATTGTCCACACGATTATCGGGAATAAACCTTTCTTCTATCTGTCTTTCATCACTCGCATTTTCATTAGGTGCTAAGGACACGGTCGACAGCCTCATATTTTTAGCGTCAGTGGCCCTTCAATCTGATGGATTCAGCGCCTCCAATAACATACTTTTTAATATCATTCTAAATTGTACTTACCTTTAATGTTTTTCTGCAATATTGATTGTAATTTTAACTCTACTAAAAAAACTCATAAGAAAAGTTTTGCAAATGCTCTAAGAACTGCAAAGAGGAAGAACTGTTCCCCTTTTATATAGTTCCAAAAAAGACTATCAAAACTTTGTTATATCAAATGGGGAAAAATCAAATTCTTTGAACATTATAAGATAATTTGTGAAGAATATACAACACAAAGGATCTCAAAATGTAAATAGGTAATATGAATGTGATAACTAACCATTTTCTTTTTGATATTATTTTCTTTAAATTGAAACTTCCGCTTATATCGTACTATTATTTTACGAAGCGATTGACGTAAGTGTACGCCTTACGAGGTCACGTTTGAACCAAAAGAATTTATTTAAAAATGCTCTTAGTATTAAATATATGTTTTATATTTTTTCAACGTAATTTTTTTTTTATTCACTGAAATGGTTATCAAAAAAAAAAAAATTCGAATCCCCGGTTTTGTTTTTTTTTAAATTTTTTATTATATGAGTTTATTATTTTTAAATATTTGAGTTATATGCATGTTTCGCTCTCCCTCCTTTAAACACACATACCATAGTTCCTTTGCTTTGTTTCATTTAACCCTAACAGGCATTTAATGGTAGGTAGCTACAAGCAAATATAGATACTTCTATTATATCTATAACTTCAGTAACATTTTATAATTTTGATAGGCATGTAAAATATGTGTGTGTGCTATGGATAAAAAGGAAAAATGAGAGAGTGTTTTAGTAACAGAGACACTGCACCCTATGTCAATACTTTAGATATGATATTATTCTTTAACGCCATATACCACCAATAAAATGAAAAGTCATTTTCAAACGTAAATATGATGATGCAGTTGTAAGATGCCACGCACCTTTGGAAGGAAATTTTGACACCAGTGCCTATATTACAATTAATACTTTTCTCAAAATTTTATTTTATATTGCTTCGTAAATAGGATGGGACATTACTATTTCGTTTTCAACTGATTGCTTTATTCAATGATTAAATTAGATTGAAAAATTTGGACAAATAAAAATATATAAAATCTATTATCCAAGCGCAACCACTTTCCGATAACGTGAATCCACTATTCAGAACCAAAATAATTACTTCACTTTAAGGAAAGTTTTAAATACATAAAAAGTAATTATAATAAAAATATCAAGCAATAGTTTTTTTATTTTTTTCATTCAGGCAGACATAGGGAATTTGTTCAATTTATGGGAAAATACTTGTCGCGAGTGAATAAGTTAATTAATATTAACGTCGCACTGTTCAGCTACACGAGGATTTTGGGGTATGAACACGTAATTTTGAATCATACTGAAGTGACGTGGATGACGCCTGAGCAAGCATTCCTTTAAAGTGCATCGCTGCCCTTCACTGGGGGTCTTTTGTGGTAAGGGGTTTGAACTCATGACATGTCTGTCATGATCCAATACCATGACCACTGGGCTACCGCAGCCCAATCAATACACCTTACCGTAGATACTTGTAGCAATGGCAGCAGAATAATCAAAATCGCCAAGTGGCAAATGACTTTGTGCAGTAGGAATTAAAACCTACTGAGAATGACCACCCTCTGAGCAGAAGTATGATGCATTTTACGACCAGCAAGGCTCAATGTCCACTGGAGTTGAATTGTGAAGAAGGGGATCCAATTCAGGTATTTAAGTAGATACCTGTTCAAAATTACTTGGTGCGTCATCACTGATCATCGTGAAGTTTCTTGTGAAACTTAAATCAAAATCAAAATGGATAAGAATATTAACACTGTGAATTGTTTGTAATACAGAATATATTAAAAATCTGTTGTTTGAATTACACCTGAACCAAAAATGAAAATATCCTTTTAAAAAAGCGTCGGTTTTAGATGCATGGTTTTTTAAAAAAATTTTTTAATATTACATAAGTAATTAAGGTTTGTAAATAGTTCTTAGAAAGTAAATAGTTTTCAGCATCAATGTCCAAACATTTACTTAGTTGTTAACGACCATATACACCAATATCTGTACTGGTTGTCAAAGAAAAAAGCATTTTCTAATCGTTGCATTTATTTTTTTATAACACCGGTACAGATACAAAACATTTAGCTAGCTAAAAGTTAATTTAGAATTAATTGCTCTTGCACACACATTCGAGGGGGCTATTTTGAGTACAACGAGATTAAACAGTCACAGTTCTAAAACCGGAGTTGAGAAACAGATTAAAAATAAAATTTTAACCGGGAGTTACTTATTTCCATGTTTTACAGCCCGGTTGTGTGTTAACTGTGAACACCATTGTAAAGGTATTCACTAACGGTGAATACCACTATTCCAGGAATTTAACTTATCCAGAAGGTAGAGTTACAAAATTAGAAAAGAAAATAAGCACAATAGAGAGAGAGAGAGAGAAACCAAAACAAAAGAGAGACGAATGACATGCTCGATTGTATTGACCCTCCATTTATGAGCGTGAATCTATGAAATTCAAGGCAAAAATAATTTTAGCGTCGCGTTCCCACGATGAGTGGGATTGAACCCCCCTCCTTCTTCTATTTGTCTTTCATCACTCGCAGTAAGATTAGGTGCTAAGAACTCGTTAGGCGACTTCATATTTTGGGCGTGAGTGGTCCATGCATCTAATAAATGTAGTGCCCCCAAGTACGTCATTTTTAGTGTCTTTTCAATTTGTAAACTTTCATGTTTTTTGCTACATACAGTATAGTTTTCAGTTTTATACTAAAAATACTCAAAGCGAGAAATTTGCAAATGCTTTAAGATTTTTTTCCTGAGAGTACAGATAAATCTGTGAGATATTGCTCGCAGGTGCCATATGTAAATACGGCTTAAAAGTAAGTTTCACATACCTCGAATTCATCACGACTCTGGGATTGAAGAAATATATGTCTCATGCACCCTGTTCAAGATGAGCTACAAGTGATGGTGTAGAACAGTGCTTTTCAAAGTTTCAATATTTGCGACCCAATATTCAATCATAATTTTAATCGTCCCTCCTCCATACAATAACAATGTATGGAGCTCAATAATACTATACTTCGACGCTAAAGCAACAATACTATTTTAAACCTCTTAAGTTCCACTGGCTTATATATACGCCTCGCTCAGTTTAGGTGTTAATTGCCCGGACGCAGTAGCGCACGCAGGAATATGTCAAGAGGAAGGGGGGCCCAGGTTTGAAAGTCCACCATTCTTGAATTATGCTCCTTTTTATTTTGTCGATTTTCGGGAACAAAAAACAGTAAAAAACTTATTGAATAAATAATTAGCATGAATTAATAAAATTAATAGTTAATAACCAATATTTTTAATTAAATTTTACGTACTATATACTTCGAATTATAATCAGTCGTAAAAAAAAAAAAACCTCATTCCCTCATATCTAACCAACCGCTCCTTTAAAATTAGAGTTAACGAGTCGTTATCTAACTCTCACAATGTCTCTGCAGGGTGTCCACAAGGTAGCTTGCTCGGTCCCCTTCTTTTCAATCTATACATAAATGATATTCCCAATTACTCGCTTACTAAAATCAACCTTTACGCAGACGACACTACCATCCACACAACATACAAAAACTTGAAAACTATATCCTACGCATTAAACAAACACCTTCTCCTCTTACAAAACTACTATGATAAATGGAAAATCAGCATCAACGTTGAAAAATCTACCGCCATTATTTTCACAAAAAAGCACTTTTTGCCACCACCGCTCATCATGTACAACAAACAGATCCCCTGGTCTCAGGAAGGCAAATATCTCGGAATTATTTTCGATTCTCACCTTACCTGGAAAAATCATATCTCATACGCTCGCGATAAGTTCCGGAAAATCATGTTTAAACTCTACCCCCTAATAGGCCGGAACTCATATTTAAGTATAGAAAACAAAGTGCTTCTCTATACAGCCGTTATGCGCCCAATTATAGCTTACGCTTGTCCAGTTTGGGGATATGCTGCCAATACAAACATTAATAAACTTGATACCCTGCAAAATTCTCTTATTCGTATGATCGTCAAAGCTACAAGATATATGCGCAATGACGACATACGCAATGCTCTTAAAATTACTAGCTTTAGAACTCATATTCAGAATATTGCAATCAACTTTTTTAACGCTCTACCTGATACCAATAATTCTAATATGCAAAATTTAATTCCTTACACCCCCAATGATAATACTAAAAGGCCAAGAAGAATACTTCTTGACTCTTACAACCCTCCTTAATATCTTTTCTAATGCAATAATTTTTATTGCATCTCAGTCTGCTATTATTTAACTTTCATAATTTTTAGTCAATATTTTTTCTCTCCTTCTTTCCCACTGGACAAGCGCCTCCCCATGAACTGTATCTCAGCCCCCAGGGGGCAGCCAATCGGAGTCACTTATCACTGTACCCAGCACCCAATCAGAGAGCAGTCTCTAAGCTCTCACCCAAGTCAAAATTATCACTCAACTTTCAACCCAGATGAAGTACTGAAGCCACGCCTCCCGGATTCCATCGCCCAACCAATCGCCGTCATGCCACTAAGCAGAAAGGAAAACCCCACATTCGTCAAGCTCCCCATCATAGACTTATGATATGGGATTGAGGACTGTCTTACAATCCAGATGCCCAAAACACAACGCCCATTCAACACCCAGTCGGAAAAAAAATGAAGAGCTTTGGGGGACAGACTCCTAGGATACCCTCCTTGTGTGTGCCACTGCCTCGACGTATGTATACGTCTTTCCGAATTATGTTTTTTTCTGTGTGCTGCTATTCATAAAAATATCCTGAAGGCGCTTTGGAATGCATTTCAAGGACTTTGAGAGTGTTTGCGAAGGATTTACTTTTTTTTCAGAAGATTTCCTTTTTTATTTGCTTTCTTTCGTTTTAATCCCCCATTACATCACGTAAACGTGCCTACGTAGAAAATGCTGTTGTTGGGCAGCGAATTCCATAACCTTTAATCAGCAGTGAAGGGTATATATAATCAAGATAAATGTTAACTTTTGTAAATAATTTTATATATCACAAGCCAAAACACACACACACACACACACATGGAGTAATTGTTATTTGTTAAACTTGTGTTCTTAATTTAGTATTTCAACATTAATTTTCAAATGCATTGTGCAGTTCTGAAACATTTTAAGTGTATTATATCAGAGTAAATGTGTATTTTATTTTTTATTATGTCAGAATACATTTGTTTGCTTCCTCTCAGTAAATTAATAATTTTTTTATATGATATTTTATTTTCGACATTGCAGCATGCTTGCATCCACCACGTAAATTTTCCCCACCCCCTTGGGGGGTGGGGAAAATTTAATCTAAATTCAGATTAATTTATTAATTTAAATTAAAAATTAGATTTAATTAAATTTAGATTAAAAATTTAATTTAAATTCAGATCCACCAAGAGAAACTACACCAAGAATTTTAAAGGGGAAGAATGGTTCTCCCTTTTAGTAGTTCCAAAAAAGTTTATTAAAACTTTGTTTTATAAAATGCAAAAAATTCAAATTCCTTGAACATTTTAAGATGATTGGTGAAGACTGCAACAAAGGATCTCAAAATGTAAATAGGTAGCAATGAATGTGATAACTAACCGTTTCCTTTTTGATGCTATTTTCTTTAAATTGAAACTTTCGGTTACATCGTAAATATACACAATCATGCTCTAAATAAGCACCGCTCACTCCTGGAAAAATTCTTTAATACATGGAAATTAAAAATCGATGTTGAAAAAACGGTTGATGTGCTTTTTACCAGGAGAAGAGAGCCGTGCACGCCTCCCACTCTATACTCCATACTACTACATTGGTCTCAGAATACAAAATACTTACGTATCCTTTTAGATAAAGAGCTCACTTGGAAACACACAACATATTTTATACACAAGAAACAAATTCCGGAGCGCGGTTAGATTAATTTACCCCTTAATTAACCGGAATTCTGAAATGCCTCTCAACAATAAGGTACTTCTGCACACTGCTGTTTTGTGTCCCATCTTATGTTATGCTTGTCCTGTGTGAGGTTACGCAGCTAATACAATTATTAAAATGCTAGAGGTTTCTCAAAACTCTTATTTCAGAAATATTACAAGAGCTGGTATATATACCAGAAACTCTTACATTTATAAAGCCTTTGAAATTAAACATTTTAAAAACATCATCCAAGCTCTTGCAGTTGAATTATTTATTAAAATCCCCAATACTAATATATATTAAATTTACTTGATATTCAAAATTATAACTTAACCGATTCCACTAAGAGACCTAGGAGAATACTCCTAGACTCGTACAGCCCTCCCTTAATATTAATCTTTTGCATTCACCGGTGGTGTGAATGCAAACTAAATATTCTAAAGTTTTCCCCCTTAAATTTTAGTCCGTAAACTCTTTGTATCACTTAATTTCTTATCACTGCACCCACCAGGCAAGCGTTTTCTTTTCTGCCTTCATTCTAATTTCCCTAACTTCAGGGCAGCCAGTAGAGAGCTTTCTCACTTATTGCAACCAACCAATGCAGTTGCCTCTAATCTAACAAATACTACTTCCCGCCAAAATCTTCAAGATCTCTCCCGCTGAAGCCATCAAGAAAACCTCTCAGACTTTCACATCATCCACCTGCCTGATCCTAAAATTCAACAAGATCTTCCTCTCTACAAACTCGATGAACTTTGTTTTCCCATTCAGGACTCCCACTTGTTAGCAAAAAATACAAATTCAGATAGGGGATGGAGAATCTTTTATAGATCCTTATCCCTCTGACGTGAAGAAACGTTACGAAACGCATCGTATTTTTATTTTACGACATGTGTGACGTAAGTACACCTAACGGAATAAGGTTTGAACCAAAGTAGCTTATTTAAAAATGCTTTTAAATTTTTAAAAAAATATATAAATATTTTCAACGTAATTTGCTTTGTTCATTGTAATAGTTATAAGAAAAGTTTATATTCTCTTATGTATTTTTTCTAACTTTTCGATATACAAGTTCATACGTCAGCCTGATTGATTTTTTTTACTTTTTTGCGCTACATACCTTTTTTCCCCTCCCTCCTTTAAACACTTATGCCATAACTTTTTTGCTTTGTATTATTTAATCCCTCACACAACCACTGAATGCTAGGATGCTGCAGACCAATAGATACTTCTATTATCTATAACCTCAGTAAAACTTAACAATTTTGATTGTTAGGTAATGTGTGTATGCTATAAACAATACGAAAAGTAAAATTTTCAGTCACAAACTCTGCACCTTATGTCAATACTTTTGGTATGACATTATGATTTCACGCCAATTATCACCAATAAAATGAAGTCATTTTCAAACTTAAATATTATGTTGCATTTGAGAGATGCCACGTGCCCTTGGAAGAAACTTCTTGAAGCGTTCCTAGCTTAGAATTAAAACTGTTCTTAAAATATTACTTTATTTTGCTTCGTGAACAGGATGGGACATTACTACTTCGTTTTCAACTACTTGTTTCATTCAATGATTAAATTTGATTCAAACATTTAAGAAATAAAAAATATAAAAAGCTAGTACCAAGGGACAACCGCTATCCGATATATTGAAGACACTCCGAGCCAGGGACGTTGCTACCACCGTATCAGCCGTATCAATGATACGGGGCCCTCAAGCTCAAAATGTCTAACTACAGTCCCACTATCAGGGCTCTTATATCTAAAAAAGGGTTCCTTAGAAATTTAATAAAGGGCCATCTCAGAGCTAGCTTCGCCATTGCTCCGAACCGAAGGATTAACCACACTTTAAGAAAATTTATAAATACATTGTGACGGGCTCACGCGTCTTTTCTGTAACATAACCTCTGGGTTCTTTGACGGCCAAGATTAATTGCAAATATTTTCCTACCCAAATCCAAGAAGTGAAATGCAATTGTAAATGCAAATAAGATATCCTTTAAAAGAACAGAAGTTTTAGTAAGCGGGATGGCAATTTAGAGAAAGTTATGTTTGGAAGAGATAGAATTGTAATTTGACGACCTATCAAAGATTACAGATTCCTAGCCATTACTACAAGGTGCATACTATTGCACGCGTATCTAAAAGTCTCTCTGAAAGTGATTGAACCTTAGCGTGATTCTAGGTAGGACTGATTATTTTGATATTAGAACTCGTAATATTATCAGAATTGAAAGTAGGCGGATAATATAATTATTTAGATAAGTGATCCAAGTTACGCGATCAGGTTTAGCTACAGCTACGTGTTTGGTTTATTCTCACTTAATATAAGTTTATCCAATTTATTAGAAATTTATAAGTTAAACTCTTAATAAAGTCATATTAAGAATTCTAAAATGTCGATTCATTTCGAGAATCCCACACCTCTAATTCACGCTGACAACCAAAGATATGGTCGCTATAGAACGACCATATCACAACATAACAAGTAATTCTCTAATAAAAATATTGGTCAATAGTAATTTTTCTTTTCATGTAGGCAGACATAGGACATTTAATTTACCTTCCGAGAAGATACTTGTGTCGCAATGGCAGCCGATTGATTGATTGAATATTAACGTCGCACTGTTCAGCTACACGAGGGCTTTTGGTGACGGACCACGTAATCTTGAACCATGGTCCAGTGACGTGGACGACACCTGAACTGGAACCCGCTCTCCTAGCTACCACACCAACAGGAGGACGTTTCAGCTCTCGACAGATTTAACGTGCATCGCTGCCCTACACGGCGGGATAGTGGTATTGAGCTCGAACTCGTGACAACGTAAGCCACGATCCGATACCTATACCACTCGGCTACCGCGGCCACGCAATGGCAGCCGAGTGATGAAGGTCACCAACTGGCAGACGACTTTGTGCAGTCGCAGTTCAGAACCTACTGCACCAGAAGACCATCTGAGCAGAAGTCTGATACATGTTAAATCCATCAAGGCTCAAAGTCATGTGAAGTGGAAACGTGAAGATATTTGTCGTCATTTGTTCAAATTTACTAGGTACGTCATTACTAATCCTCGAGAAAATTCTCGTTCATCTCAATTCAGAATCAAAATGGAGAAGATTATTACCACTGTGAAATGATTGTGATACAGAATATATTAAAACTCTATATTCGGAAACACGAATTCTTTATGATGATTGCTGTTTTAAAAACGCTTCGGTCTTCGATGCGTTACTTTTAAAAAAATGTGCTTAATTTTACATAATTAATTAAGGTTTGTAAATGACTCTTAGAAAGAAAATACTTTTCAGCAGGAACGTCTAAAGAGTATACTTAGTTGCTAACCGCCATACTTACCATTAACTGGACTAGCAGTTAAAGAAAAAAAAATCAAATTCTCAATGTTGCATTTATTTTTTTAACTTCGTTACAGGTAAAAAAAGGTGAGCGGACTCAAAGCTCGCATAGAATTTATTCCTTTTGCACATCTTCAGGGAGTATTTTGAATACAATGAGATTACACACTCACAGTTATGAAACCGGAGTTAGAAAACAGTGTAAAAATGAAATTTTAACCAGCAGTTACTTAAATTTAGGTTTCATAGCCCGGTTCTCTCTCTCTCTCTCTGTTATCGGTGAATATCATTGAAAATGTAGATTTTATGTAGAATTTAACGTCTCCATAAACTAGAAATATATACAAAATTAAAAAAAATAAACTCAATACAGAAACCAATAAAAGAAGATATATACCAATAAAGGTATAAGAAAACGGCCTAAAACAGTGTTTCTCAAACTGTGGGGCGCGCCCCCCTTGAGGGGCGTGACAACTCTACAAGGGGGGCGCGAGCCTATTGAAAAGTCGAGAACAAAAGATTATTTAAAAAAATTATTAATTTACCGAAAGAAAACAAACAAAATACATTCTGACATATTAAAAAATAAAATTCATATTTACACCGATACAATACACTTATAAATATATCAGTGCTACACAATGTATTTTATAATTAATTTAACAATTTTAAGTTAAAAACAAGTTTATTAATTACCAGTGACCCTATGGGTTTGTCATATATATAATTTATAACAAAAATTAACACTTATCTTGATAATTTTTGTACAATTTATAATTAGACCTTGACTGCCGATCATAAGTTTCGCGATTCGCTTCCCAATACCAACCCATTTCAACGTACCCCCTCCCATCTCCTCTACCCCACCCCCGCGCCCCCCGGAATAAAGGAGCAAAAATAATCCGGAATAAGTAAATCCTTCGCAAACATTGTCAAGGTCCTTTTATTGCATTCCAAAGAATTGGAATAATTTTACGGATAGAAGTGCACAGAAAAAATCGTACTTCTGAAAGACGTATACATACGTCTGGAGAAATAAGGACTTGGGCTTAGCGAGACGTTTATATACACGGGGGGTGCTTAAGAGGTTGAAGTCGTATCATAGTTTTAGCGTCAAAGTATAGTATCATTGAATTCAGTACATTGTTATTATATGGGGGGGGGGCGCAATGAAAATAATGATTGAATATTGGGTCGCGAGTATTGCAACTTTGAGAAGCACTGGCCTAAAAGTAACTTTCAAATGCCTCCTCCAATTTCAACTCAGGATTGAAGAAATATCTCATGTACAGCGCCCTCTTCAAGATGAACTACAAGTGATAGTATAGAACCAAGAGAAATTACAACAATAATTTTAAAGGGGAAGTATTCCCCCCCCCTTTTTGGTACTTAAACAAAAACACTATCTAAACTTTAATATATAAATTGCGAAATATATTAAAATTCCTCGAACATTATAAAATGATTTGTGTGAACACTGCATCAAATGATCTAAAAATGTAAATAGGTAATAATGAATGTGATAACCATCCATTTCTTTTTTAATGCGATTTTGTTTCAATTGGAATTACCGGTTACATCGTATGTTTTATGTTACGACACGTGTAACGTAAGTATATATCTAACGCGGAATCAGGTTTGAACCAATATAACTTATTTAAAAATGCTTGGGGAATAAAAATATTTTTTTATAATTTTTTAAAGATAATTTGGTTTGTTCTTCGAAATGGTTATTAAAGAGAAATTTTCTTTTCTCCTACGTTTTTTTTTTTTTTTTTTAAATTTTTTATTTTCATTTTTCGACATATGAGTTAATATACGTGAATGTTATTTATTTATTTATTTTTATTTTTTTCGCTACATACCCTCCTTTAAACACACATGCCATAACTCCTTTCCTTTTGTATCATTTATCCCTAACAGCAATTGAATACTAGGGTACTACATGCAAATAGATACTACTATTATCTATAACTTCATTAAAATTTAATAATTTTGATTGATAGGTAATGTGTGAGTGTGCTATAGATAATACGAAAAGTAAGAGTTTCAGTAACATACACTGCACCTTATGTCAATACTTTAGATATGACATTATTTGTTTTAATGCCAATCTCGCCAATAAAACGAAAAATCATTTTCAAACATGAGTATTACGATGCCTTTGAGAGATGTACGCTAACGTATGTGTGAAGGACTTATATAAGTTCAGCTACACTTCAAGAAAAGTTTTAAATACGTAATAAGAAACTTTTATTAAAGTATCAAGAAATAATTATATCTTTTTTTTCCTTTCACAATGGTATACATTAGGACCTTTCATTCAGATTCCAAGAACATTCTTGTAGTAGCTGCAGATGAGTGGTCATGTTCACCAATTGGTAGTCACCTTGTCCAGTCGCAGTTCAAAACCGAATGGCACTGAAGACCTACTGTACAGAGGGCCATATGCACATCATTATCAAGGTTCAAAACCCCATGGCGTGGAAGTTTGAAGAGGGGTATCAAGTTCAAGTTGAAACGTGTTCAAAAATATGAGGTCCGTCGCATCTGCCCCTCCTGTGGCTTCTTGTTGAACATAAATCAATATCAAGTCCGTGAATATTATCACTGTTACTTTTTGTCAAGGTACCTGACAACTCAAAAAATCATGATTTTTTTTCAAAAATTGAGAATTTTTATTTTATGATTTTATTTTATATGTCATCTTATTAGCTTATTTAAAATACCAAGCTTGTTATTTTCCATTCACTAGAAAGAAAAAAGATCTACACGTGCCTACACACACGCCATAACCTTACACATGTCGAACTTTAAAAGTCGTTTTACTGAAAATGTGTGTTTTTTCGAAAAACTCAAACGGGGATAGCGATTGCTCAAAGAGTTTTGAAAATAATTGGCTGACATTGCTTGTGAATGTTTTGTTTTACAGTAGAAGTGTTTTGAACTTCGGATTTATCAATCACTGTTTTATTTGCTGATCAATTGATCAATTTTGCTTTGATCCATTTGTTTTATATCAATCACTGTTTTATTATTCTGTTTTTTTAAGCAATTTCATATAGTTACTAAGAAAGAGTGCTCTAGTTTTTGTAAAAATTAAAATATCTATTCTCCTGAAGGTCATTTCAAACAAGAATAAGAAATTTGCACATTAAAATTGAAAAATTGAGAATTTGTTCGAAAAGTTTTCGTACAGAGCGGGCCCCGTTTATGTAATTTTTTGTACATTTTCACTAGTTTCTTCCCCTTTTAATAATAATAATTTTTTTCTGTTTTCAATTTTACGATTTTTTCCATAAGGTATCCGACTACGTTCAGAACCGGGATTTTGCAAAAGCGTATAAGTGGATAATATTAATGATATTTACTGTCACTTAGATTAGAAAAAGTATATAAAATTGTTTTAAGAATAGTATTACAAGAAAAAATTATTTAAGTATAATATGTTGACAAAAAATGAACATAGAATGACCCATTTTCGAAATATTCTTCTTTTGTAAAAAAATTATTCTATTATAATAATATTTTACCTGTATAAAATTCAGACCTCTGTACAGAGGCTCAACTAGACTTTTTGAAATATATAACTTAGTAGTGTGCTTATCCATGTTTTACGACAACAGAGGGGAGAAATTTTAAGAAAAAAGCGCCGATAATTATTTCAATGGGTTGTAACTCTGAAAATAATGTGACTTTTTCAAAAATCATAGTTGAGCCTCTCTATAGAGGTCTAGGCTATATACAGGCAAAATAGTATTATAATAGAAGCATTTTTCACAAAAGGAGAACATTTTGAATATGGGTCATTCTAAGTTAATCTTTTGCTGAGATACTGTATTTAAACAATTTTTTTTGTCAAAATGTCCTTAAAACAATTTTATACATATATTCTAATCTAAGTGACACTAAACATCCTGAAAATTATCCATTTATACGCTTTTTAAAAATCACGGTTCCGAGCGTAGTTGGATACCTTAAAATATATTAAATAAATCTAAAAACCCATAAAAAAAAATCCCCATACCTCCATTTTTTCAAAAAAAAGTTGTCGCAAGTAGTCGGATACCTTAATGCATAACATTTTAAATAATTTATTATTTTTAAATGTTTGACAATATATTCTCGACTCACAAGTTACAATTTAACACATTATCTGCTGAGGAAAATCCACGAAATTTATTCCTCAGTGCCTCCATCTTTCTCGCAAGCGCGCGTTGCTATACGTCTTATTGGGGGAAAATAAATTGCGCATTTTTCAAGCTAAAATTCATTCACCGTCATTTAAAAAAAAAAAAGAAAAGAAAATTATAAAATGAAAATGTAAAACTTAATGTGTAGATTTTCTCTATACAGCCTTTATGCGTCACATAATTGCTTATGCCTGTCCAAACTGGGTGTATGCTGCTAACACCAATATTAAAATGCTAGATATTGTTCAAAATTCATTCATACTTATGCTCGTCAAAGTCACAAGGTCTACGCGCAATGACGACATACGTAATGCTTTAAATATCAATAGCTTTAAATCCCATATTCAGAAAATTGCAATTAATTTTTTTCAATGCTTTACCTGAAACCAATAATACAAATTGTGCTTAACTTAATTCCTTATAATCCTAATAATAAAATTAAAAGGTGAAAAAGAACTCTTCTTGATTCATATAACATACCGTAATATTTTTAATTTCTTTGAAATAGTTTTTTTTTTATTGTATCTTAGTAAACTTAAATTTCTCATATTTTCTTTACTAAAATTTTTTCCATGTTAAAATCTATTTTTAACCCACTGGACAAGCTCCTCCCACTTTCCCAATTCTCAGCCCCTAGGACAGCCATGAGGAGTCTATGATCACACTACCATTGATAAACAAAGAGTAGTCTCTAAGCTCTCTTCCATGCAGATACAATCTCCATTTCATCCGGAAGAAGAAAAATAGTCACGCCTCCCAGATTTCCTCGTTTCAACCAATGACCGTTATGCCTCTACGCAGAATTAAAAATTCCTCTTTCGTCATGTTTAACATCTCAGAAAGCCAGATATGGGATTGAGGACAGTATTACAATCCAGATACCCAAAAAAAGAACGCCTATTTTCATCGCCTAATATCTGGAGATACAATAAATTTATAAAAAAACAACCTTTAACTTATTTGTTGTGTGATATATTCTAAGACACGGTTGAACATATAAATCAACATCACATTCAGTGCACTGATTGCGAGGTTCACGGTGAATATTTTCCCTTGCACGAACATTGTCATGTCGCATTTTTCTTACAAGACATTAACAGAACCGAAAAACTTCTTAGCTATGAATTTCCTCTTTCCTGGAATATACTCTTTCAAATTCCTTCCCCATCTTATCACCAAAGTAAGTAAATTCTATAGAAGTACTGTCAATGTCCTTTTTTTTGTGATTTAAAATCGTTGAACAAAATTTAAACATAGCAACACAATGCGAAAAGTCGTTCTCTGGAAGGACGTGTATACACGTTCGGGGCACTCAACGCACCAGCTCAGTAAGACGTGTATACACTCCCGCAGCACTTATAAAGTGCCTTTCATGGATACATGGTTTATTTTAAGAAATATACATGAAGCTATATATTTAAACAATGTTATAAATGGCCCTTAGAAACTAAGCAATTTTCAACCGGAACGATCTAAAAATTTAATCAGTTGTTAACCATTGAATTCACTATTAATCGAGCGGCAAACAAACATAGAAAAATTTTTTTAAGTAACTTCGTTTCCCATTTACGTTTATTCTCTTAGCCCCGTGGTTCAGGTTAGAAAATTTAACCGCGCTCAAAGTTAATTAAGATTTAACTGCACTTGAGCAGTAAGAACAATCACAGGGTCTATTTCCAGTAATGAGGTTCCAAACCCAAAGTTGTGAAATCGGAGTTAAATAAACAGTAGGAAAATGAAATTTTAACCGGCATTTGCTTAACTCCAGGTTTCATAGCCTTATTTAGTCAACGGTGAATGCCTTTGAAAATGTAAAAAGAGTTTCATAAATGTAGCTTCTCCTTAAATTAGAGTTACAATTTTTTAAAAAAAAAAGAAACACAAAAATAAACAATCAACTGCTAACATAATTGATGATATTGTTACCATTTTCCGAATATTCTTAACTATTGTTTCGTAAAAAGGAAGAAAAAGTACTATTTCTTATTCTACTACTAGATTTTCTCAATAATCAAAGTAAATTTGATTATTAATTTATGTACTTAGTTTAAAACATAATACATTTGAGACAAAAAATATATTTCAATGTTATACATACACTTAAGATGTATGATAGTAAATTGAAGTAAGTAAAAAGGCGTCCAATCACTTTTTAGTACTGTGACGTCAATAAAAGTTTGATAAAATAAAAATTATGTACAGAAAATCATCAATCATTTATTTTATTCTACGAGAACATATACTTATGATGCATGATAGGAAATTGAAGCAAGTGACAAATCTCCCCAACGATTTGTAGTACTGTGACGTCAATAAAAGATTGATAAAATAAAAATTATGTACAGAAAATCATCAATCCTTTATTTTATTATACGAGAACATATACTTATGATGCATGATAGGAAATTGAAGCAAGTGACAAATCTCCCCATCGATTTGTAGTACTGTG
>BMAV01008118.1:17950-31332 GCA_019973955.1 Trichonephila inaurata madagascariensis | reverse complement strand
CCATCGATTTGTAGTACTGTGACGTCAATAAAAGATTGATAAAATAACAATTATGAACAGAAAATCAATCAATGCTTTATTTTATTCTACGAGAATATAAATTCTTCTCAATGTGTGTTACACGAAGATATTAAGTAATGATTCATTTTACTATTTTCTTCTGATTCTTCTTTCCGATGATTTTAAGATTTCAAAATATAACACTATCTTTCTTTCGAGAATTTTTTCAACTTTTTTTTATGGTAATATTTTTGTTTAATAGCAATACCTTTTTAGTAACACTATTTCATGGTGGTCATTTTATCTTAAATCAATGTGACAAGTAAAATAATATGTACAAAATTCTAGAATATTCTAATTCTAATTCACAAATTTGAAAAAAATTCTAGAAAGAATATCATAACAAAGTCTACAAAATAATAATAATAATGCAATGAATTGTCTTTTTTTTTTCATCCCGAACACTTGGTTGTCATATATTGTTACATTACATACTTGAATCGTGTACAAGTAGACGTCCTTCCCATATAGTGTTTGGTAACGGTAACTGCTGTACCGTCGGACCAGGGTTCGAATATCTCAGAAGGAATGAGAGTTTGTTATAGTATAGTGCCTTCAGCAGAATTTCTCAAACTGTGGGGCGTCATCTACCATAAAGGGGTGTAAAAAAATTACGAGAGGGGCACGAGCATTTCGAATAGTCGTAAAAAGTAGACTTAAAAAATTTCAAATTTACTGAAAGTTAGCAATACAAAATACATTCTGATATAATAAAAAATTAAATACATATTTACATTGATATAATATACTTATAAACGTATTAATACTTTACAATGTATTTCATAACTATAATCTCTTAATACTGTAGGATATTCCATTTGTAAGAAGTTAGATCATATCACATTTACCGAGGTCGGCAATTCTAATCAAAACAGTATTCCACATCAACGCCATCTAGCGTCCTTTTTAAAAACGCCGACATGAACCTTTTTCGCCAGAGGCCCACTAACATTCGTCGAGAGAAGTCGTGTTTCGCGCGTCAGCGCACTTTCGTCCGCGCCAGGCGGTAAATCTTAATAGTACCATAACGAGTTCTATCATTCGTCCGCGCCAGGCGGTAAGTCTTAATAACACCATAATGAATTCTATTTAATCTCAATTGCCTCCCTTAAAGTAATGTGATCTAACTTTCCTATTCTTCCGAAATATGCTTATCTAACTTTCCTATTCTTTTGAAATATTCCCCATGTAAATACTCCCCTATAATTCTTAATAAATTATTTAGTTTTCAACTAGTTTCTTTCTTGAACTATGTTGTCTATTTTATTTCGAAATTAACTAACACACCCTAAAAACCCCTAGACACCACGCCATAAAAACCTCGCCATCTGAAGAATCCAATCTTTTTGGAAGATTTCGGTTGGATTCCAACACACACACAATACTAAATTTAGAATAAATTGATTAATTATTATTGATTCCATGGGCTTGTGATACGCAATATTATATACAAAATTTAATACTTACCTTAATAACATGTATAATTTATGATTAAAATCATAATGCAGCTTTAACATCAAAGTATATCATTATTGCATTCAATACATTGTTATTGTATGAAGGGGGTGGTGCGCGAGGAAATTACGATTGAAAATGAGGTCGCATTTATTGAAAGTTTGAGAAGCACTGGCCTAGAGTATAGTGTCTTGTATAGTTGAGTTTATAAATAAATCGACAATCAGCAAAATTTTATACATAAACAAAAAAAAAAGCATCGTATTTTGAATTTACTCACTTCAATCGTTAAATAACCACTGGGAATTACAAATAATTTGTAATATATTGCCTCTCTGCTGGCAATATGTATAATTGCTGCAATACCATGAACATCGAATAACCAGATAGAGGGTTGAAGACTGCTGACGCAGTCTAGGTACCTCTTCACAAAATCATCCGTCAATATATATAATTATTTTTCATTCTTCTTAAGGCTGTCACGAAAGGCGTCGATTACAGTTCATTGACACCATGCTTTCTAAAACGTAGGTTAGCATTACACACTGAGTGTGAATAAGCAGGTTCTAAACATCTAAATTCCTTCACTGCGCGCTATATGGTACGAAATTCAATAATTAGGTTTTTAAGTTTTCACTTTATGGAATGACATTCTCCTTTATTAAATGACGAACATGCTAATCAGAACATACTGTTTCTGATATCTTTTGAATAAGCAATCATCGTGCAAAAAGTCCGATGTATTACAAAGCAAAAATGTATTTATTTTTTTCAATATTGAAATAAAAAAATATCGAAAGCGAAAAGGATAATTATGGATTTTTTTTTTCGCTTTATACTAGGGAAAATCAAAAAAAGTAAAGGAACTTTTGCACTTTCAGCTTCCAAGATTTAGCAACAGCGCAAGTATCTAGCACTTAATAATGAGTAGTCGGCATCACTTCTGCACATTGTGTCATACGTCTTCCCTCGTAGGTAGTCGTTCTAAACTATTCGACATGGTTGCTTCATTGTCATTCTGTAATTTTTCATTGCCCTGTAGAGGAAAAGAGAGCAGTGATTCTCTTTTTATTTGTGATAGGTGTGATAATTTCGATGGATATCTTAGCCATCCCATCTATCTCTATACCAGTGATTCTCAAACTTTCAATATCTGCGACCCAATATTCAACCATAATCTTCATCGTGCCCCCCTTCCATACAAACAATGCATTGTATTCAATAATACTATACTTTGACGCTGAAGTTAAAATACTACTTTAACCTATTAAGTAACACCGGCGTATATAAACGTCTCGATTAACCAAAAAGTAGATTGCCCCGGACGTTTATATACGTCTTTGCGAAGTACGTTCTTTTCTGTGCATTAATATCCATAAAATTATTCCAAAGGCCTTGGCTTGCAATAAAAGGACCTTGAATACATTTGTGCAGGATTTACTTATTTCCTAGGATTTTTGCTTATTAATCCCTTTTCTCTCCTTTCCTCTCAATACATAACATACGCGTGCCTACGTGGAAAACGGTGGCATTGGGGAGCGAATCGAGTAAATTTTCATCGGCATTTAAGGGATTTTTTATAAAATATATAAGTTATCAAGATAAATGTTGATTTTTGTATATATTTTTTTATATATAACAAGCCCATGGGGTCATTAAAATGTTTTTATAGTATTGTTAAATTAATTATAAAATACATTTTGCAATAATGATACATTTATAAGTTTATTATATCAGTGCAAATGTGTAATTTATTTTTTATTATGTCCGAATGTATTTTGTTGGCTTACTTTCAGTAAATTAATAATTGTTTAAAAATAATTTTTTGCTTACGACTTTTCAATATTTTCGGGCTCCCCTAGCAGAGTTATCATGCCCCCTAGGAGTGCGCGCCCCACAATTACAAAAACGCTGCTCTATACTCTTCCACCAACGGAATACACATTGTCTTCAGTGTTTGACGTTGATGGACTGCTCAATCTATCATCATCACATAAAGAAGCGCTTCCATGTTTGAATGGCTCTTTTCCATTTATAATTGCTTCGCGATATCCAGCTCTACTATAATGCAACTGCAGGCGACGAATATTTTTCGAAGGTTTTACACCTTCAACAAACAAAAAAAGGAATGAATGTTCTCTTGTTTCTGCTTGATGCTGATCGACAATGGGATTGTCGTGTTGAACCCCATTCTACACTCATTCCATTACGAGGGAATACAAGTGACACGTTGTATTGCATAGAAGTCTTGCCTACTACCCCTCATCCAGCGCTGGATATTGGGGCTGTTGCCAAACTTTAGAAAGAGGTAATGTAAAAGTACCTTTACTTTTTGAATTTTCATAGAAAAAATTATTTACAGTTGTATAAAGCCCTGTTTCTCAAACTGTGGGGCGCGCACCGCATTATAACCCTACAAGAGTGCACGAACATATTGAAAAGCCGGAAACAAAAGGTTGTTTTAAAAAATTATTAATTCACTGAAAGTTAACAAACAAATATATTTCAACATAATAAAAAATAAAATACACATTTACAGTAATATAATACACTTATAAATATAACAGTACCGCACAAAGTATTTTATAATTAATTAAAAAATACTAAGGACAAGTTTATAATTACCAGTGACCCTATGGGCTTGTCATGTATAAAATTATATGCAAGCATTTGCATTTATCTTAAATATTTGTACGGTTTATAATAACTCTCTTATAACCCGCGGTCACTCGCGCCTGTTTTTCTACCGTCGTCACTCGCGAGATGTAGAGAACACCCCAAACTCTTAACACGTGTATTTAAATAAGAAAAAATTTTTAAGTCAATTATGATATATATTTATGAAGTATAAGAGGTTTTTTTGTATTATACAAACAAAATTGTTAAATTTATTGCATTCAAATGAGACTAACATTAATTTAAACTAAACCTACAAAATTTTCATTTTGAAGTACACAATTTTATATTTTTTCATAAACCACACTAAAACGTATATACCAGTAATAAATATACTTTATATCTAATGATAAGGATAGTAAAAAGTGGAAAAATAATATTTTAATAATTTTTCAAAGATTCAGAGCAGACTGTATTTATATGCTTTAATCGCATATTTTTCTTACGTTGAAGACAAAAACAAATAATATTTACATCTTTTACCCGTGGACAAGCAGTGCCACACCCCTTTTTTAGGGGGATTAAAGCTCTTTTTAATATATTCTGTGTCAGTAAAGCTTCTTTTGAGTGTTTTGTTAAGGTTTGGGAAATCCGATCTCATATCCCACTGTGGCTGCACAAGATCCATTCTAATCTCCTCTAATAATATTGAATTTCTCATTTATTTACAGGAAGAACCGAATGATAGACAAAGGAAGCATTAATTCCTGCAGTATTAAGTAGATGATAAAATATTCGCAATGGCCAAAGGTTACATATTCGCGATAAATAATATATACTGCACATTTCATCAGTGGTATCAACACCACCTGTATTATAAAAATTTATGATTTCAAGTTTCATCTCTCCAGCTTTTGTTACGAAATCACGCAGTTATCGAATTCACTTAGTTCATTTTGTCAATCTGTTGATACCGTATCTAATAGACGACAAAGTCGCTATTTCTCCCTTTCTCATGGAGTTTTTGTCATAATTTCTAGAAAATGTTTTGAAATTTTTTTTAAAAAAATTGTATTTTACAAATATTTTATAGAATTATATTATTTTTATACCGCATTTATTGAAGTTTTAAAAAAAATATTCGTGCATATTAATATATTTGAAAAAAAAACGTAAACGGAAAGAGTAAAACGTACTCTTCCATAGATGCTTCGAGTACGAAAATATAACTCAATCACTCGCGGGGTGTTCTCAGCACCCCAAATAAACTTTTGAAGGTCGTTACATTCCAATTGTCCTAGCGAGATTGAGTACATCAGGTCTGAAGGTTCAATGACCTAAAACGGGCAGCTACAGAAAAAATCGTGGCTCTGCGCATTATTTTTAGAATTGTAGGAGGCTTTTCTTGCCTCTGGGGTGTACAGAACACCCCGCGCGAGTGATCACGGGTTAAATGGGAAATAAAAATTCCGTTATTTGATCCCCAATGCCGCCGTTCTAGGCGTAGACAAGCGTATGTAGTGTATTGAGGGAGGCGGGAAGGAATAAATTATTAATCCTCTGAAATAAGTAATTCCTTCACAAACACTGTCAAAGGCATTTTTTTTGCATTCCAATGCCTTCGGAATAATCTTATGTATAGCAGCTAACAAAAAAGATCGTACTTCGGAAAGAAGTATATATACGTCTCTGCTAATTAACGCACTGGCTGAGCTTTACGTTAATATACGCCAGCGGCACTCATGAGATTAAAGTCGCATTTAAGATATAGCATAAAAGTATAGTAATATCTAATTCAATACATTGCTATTGTATGGAAGGGGAGGGGTCGTGATGAAAATTATGATTGAATATTGTGTCGCAAATATTGAAAGTTTGAGAAGAACTGGTGTAAAGAATAGTAAGTAAAGTTTAATTTAACTTTAGAGGCACGACAGCCCTTGAGGGGCAAATCTTACTGGGCCCAACTCAGTATACCTGACCTTGGTCTCTGAGGTGCATGAGCAGATGTTCCTGTCAGGTGGTAAGTCTGACGTGAAAATAAGGTTTACACTTAAACACTTTTGTAGAGTAATCTAACATTGAAATGTAATTAAATGATACACACAATATTAAATTATACGTTTGAGACATATATTATTTCCTTTTTTTAAGAGATATTACACAATTTACAAATTTTTTATCCTCCTCAGACAACGTCAAATATATTCGAATTAAATAAATAATATGATTATAAATTATAAAATATTTTACAATGTATTGCATCTCTAACGACATTTGCTGCATGAGAAAAATAATTTAGAATTTATTATTCAGTTATTTAGAATATTCTTACTCCATATATATATGCATATATATATATACATCAATTACCAATGACAATCAGGCTCTTGTTTTTGTTTATTTATTATTATTATTTTTTTTATTTTCCAGATGTTAAACTGTTAGACTCATTGTCCTTTCACGCATGAAGTTACTGTTTGAGCTATGCTTATCATATTAATAGAGCCTTAACTTTCTTTTATCCTTTTTACTTTTTATACATTTCTTTGGGTTTTCTGTAGATCGTAGAGATAGACATGTTTTTGCGAGAATGTGGAGTATTGACAAATTCCATATTTCTGTCAATATGGAATTTGTTGTTATATAAGAACAAACCTGAAGTTACCTATTGCTATACATGTGGGTATATACGTACATAAAACTTTCAAGGTGCTGTGATCCACACAGCCGGGTTGGTGTGGTGAGTCGAAACAAAGTTCAACAATATTTATTACAACTTAGTAATAAATACAAAATATATATATACTCTTATATTCTTACTAACATTATAAGATAATTTGTGAAGAATACAGCAAAGGATCTCAAAATGTAAATAGGTTGTGATGAATGTGATAACAAACCATTTCCTTTTTGATGCGATTTTCCTTAAATTGAAACTTCCTATCACATCGTCTCATTATTTCACTCAGTTTTTCCACTTGTCAGCGCCAAAATATTTATCAGATAGGGGATGGAGGATCTTTTGCAGATCCATATCCCTGTGACGTGAAGAAACGTGAACATGGCATTATTATTTTACGAAGCGATTGATGTAAGTGTACACCTAACAGGGTTAAGTTTGAACCAAAAGACTTTATTTAAGAATGCTCTTAGTATTAAAAATATGTTTTATATTTTTTTCAACGTAATTTGTTTTATTCACTGAAATGGTTATCAAAACAAAATTTCAAATCCCCTGTTTTTTCTTTTTTTAAAATTTTTTTATTATATGAGTTTATTTTTGTTACATATTTGAGGTATATACATGTTTCGCCCTCCCTCTTTTAGACACAAATACCGTAGTTCCTTTGCTTTGTTTCATTTAAATGCTAACAAGCATTTAAGCGTAGGTAGCTACAAGCAAAAAGATACTTCTATTAGGTATAACTTCAGTAAAATTTATAATTTTGATAGATAGGTAATGCGTATGTGTGCTAAGGATAAAACGAAAAATGAGTGTTTCAGTAACAAACACTGTAATTTATGTCAATACTTTAGACATGACATTATTCTTTAATGCCATATACCACCAATAAAATGAAAAGTCATTTTCAAAAGTAAATATGATGATGCTGTCGTGAGATGCCACGCGCCTTTGGAAGGAAATATTGACTGTAGTGCCTAGATGAGAATTAATACTCGACTTAAAATATTACTTTATATTGCTTCGTAAATAGGATGGGACATTACTACTTCGTTTTCAATTAATTGTTTTATTCAATGATTAAATAAGATTGAAAAATTTAGAAAAATAAAAGAAATATAAAATCTATTAGCCAGGGGCAACCACTATCCGATAACGTGAAGCCACTACTCAGAGCCGAAATATTTACTTCACTTTAAGGAAAGTTTTAAATACGTAAAAAGTAATTCTCATAAAAATATCGAGCAATGGTTTTTTTTTTTTTTTCTTTTCATTTAAGCATAGAATGTTTAATTCAATTTCTAGGAAACTACTTGTCGCGAGTGAATGAGTGAATTAATATTGACGTCACACTGTTCAGCTACACGAGGGTTTTTTGCAAGTGACCACGTAATTTTGAACCATACTCAAGAAAAGTGGATGACGCCTGAGCTGGCATTCCTATCTTCTGACAACCACACCACATCAACTGAAGGACGTTTCAGTTCTCGACAAATTTAAAGTGAATCGCTGCTTTTCACGGGGGTCTTTTGTAGTAGTGGGCTTGAACTCATGACATGTCTGCCATGATCCGATTCCATGACCACTGGGCTACCGCAGCCCAATCAATACCCCTTACCGTAGATACTTGTAGCAATGGCAGCAGAATAATCAAATTCGCCAAATGGGAAATGAATTTGTGCAGTAGAATTTAAAACCTACTGACAATGAACACCCTGTGAGCAGAAGCCTGACGCATTTTAAGTCCATCAAGGCTCAAAGTCCTGTGGAGTGGGAGTGTGAAGATTGGGATCCAGTTCAGGTATTTACGTAGATACTTGTTCAAAATTACTAGTTGCGTCATCGTGCAAATTTTCAAGAAACTTAAATTAAAATCAAAATTGATAAGAATACTACCACTATGAATTGTTTGTAATACAGAATATATTAAAGCTCTGTGTTCGGAAACTCTTGCAAAAAATATTGGAAACACGTTCCGTTGAAAAAGCGTCAGTCTTCGATGCATGGCTTTTAAAATAATGTTTTTGTTATACCGCTATTAAGTTTTGTAAATATGTGTTAGAAAATAAATATTTTTCAGCCGGAATGCCCAAAAATTTACTTAGTCGTTCACCACCATATTTAACATTAACTGTACTGACCACCAAAGCAAAAAACAATTTCTCATCGTTGCATTTATTTTCTTATAACACATGTTTTGATACTAAAAATTCAGCGGGCTAAAAGTTAATTTAGAATTAATTGCACTTGCACATTCACAGATCCTATTTTGAACATAACGAGAGATAACACATTAACAGTTCTAAAACCGGAGCTAAGAAACAGAATTAAAAATAAAATTTTAACTGGCAGTTACTTATTTCTGTGTTTTATATCCCGGTTATGTTAACGGTGAATACCATAAAGGTAGAGCATTATTCCAGAAATTTAACTTCTCCAGAAAGTAGGGTTACAAAATTAGAGAAAAAAAAATAAACACAACACACTCACAGAAACCAACAAAAGACGAATGATATGCTCGATTGTATTGACCCTCCATTTAGGAGCGTGAATCTATGAAATTCAAGGCAAAAATAATTTTAGTTTCGTGTCCAAACGATGAGCGGCAATGAACACCTCCTTCTTCTATTTGTCTTTCACCACTCGCAGTAAGATTAGGTGCTAAGGACACAGTAGACAACTTCATATTTTGAGTGTGAGTGGCCCTTGAATCTAATGAATGTAGTGCCCCCAAGAACGTCATTTTTAGTGTCTTTCAAATTTATACTTAACTTTTATGTTATTCTGCAACATAGAGTATCCTTTTCAGTTTTATACTAAAAATACACAAAGCAAGAGATTTGCAACTGCTTTAAGATTTTTTTTTCTGAGAGTTGAGATAAATGTGTGAGATATTGCTCGCAGGTGCCATATGTAAATACGGCCTAATGTAAGTTTCACATGAATCGTGTTCTTTACAAATCTGGGATTGAAGAAATATATATCTCATGTACAGCATCCTGGTCAAGATGAGCTACAAGTGATGATGTAGAACAGCTTTTCTCAAACTTTGGGGCGAGCCCCCTAGGGGGCGTGATATCTCTAAATGGGGGGTCGTGCATTTCGGAAATAAAAGGTTTAAAAAATTAATTTGCAGGAACGAAGTAAACAAAATACTTTCTAACATATTAAAAAGTATGCATTTACCCTGATAAAATTCATATAAATCAGCTGGATGTTACTTTATCAAAAATAAAAGATTCCACTTTCATACGTTCAATGAATTTCCTGTTTCCTGGAGTATATTCCTTTAAATTCCTCCCCCCCCCCTTTTCACCGAAATAAGTAAATTCTTTAGAAGAACTGTTAACGTCATTTTTTGTGATTTACAGTCTTTGGACTAGTTTTAAACATAGCAACACAATGCGGGAAGTCGTCCTCTGGAAGGACGATTATACACGTTCGGGGCACTCAACGCATCAGCTCAGTAAGACGTGTATACACGCCCGCGGCACTTATAAAGTGCCTTTCATGGATACATGGGTTTTTTTAAGAAATATACCTGAAGCTATATATTTAAACAATGTTATAATTGTCCCTTAGAATTTAAGCAATTTTCTACCGGAACGATCTAAAAATTTAACCAGTTGTTAACCATTGAATTCGCTATTAATCGAGCGGCAAACAAACATAGAGAAACAAATTTTTAATCAACCCCGCGATTCAGGTTAGAACATTTAACCATATTCAAAGCTAATTTAGATTTAACCGCAATTGAGCAGTAAGAACAGTCACAGGATCTATTTTCAGCAATAAGGCTCTAAATTCAAAATTGTGAAATCGGAGTTAAATAAATAGTGAGGAAATGAAATTTTAACCGCCATTGAAGATGTAGAACGAGTTTCATAAATTTAGCTCTTCCTTAAATTAGAGTAACAAAATTTTTTTAAAAAAAGAAAGACAACAATAAATAACCAACTGTTAATATGTTTGATGATATTTTTACCTTTTCCCCCGAATATTCTTAGCTATAGTTTCGTAAAAAAGACGGAACAAATCGTGACTTTATTTTTAAAAGAGAACTTAATCAAATGGAAACAAATTTTACCTATTTATTTCCTAAATTTAATGAGGTTAATATGTAGTTCAAAGGTGCCAGCATAAATTTTATTAAAACAGGTACTATCATTTCTGTGTTTCTTGCCAGAATTAAGCTAGAGGAGTATAATATCGAATGTCACATGTTTTCCTGGATTCTCAATTATCCCACACAATCTACCAGGAAGAAAAACGTTTAAACTACATTAAACATTTAAATGGCGCCGGCGGGGTGTGGTTGGGGGAGTTTGTAGTTAGGTTTGAGAATGCTTTGACTATGATAACACCACAGCAGGAAATGAATTCATATGGTTGTATTGAAAAAAAAATGTGTCAGATTACAAGAATTAGGCACTAACGAAGATCTTAAAGTAAAGTTTGGAAACGGATGTAAGTAAATTTGGTTGTAAAAAGATATACCTGTTATTTATATCCCAAATTATAGAAATTTTTTAATTCCTTTTCTGGATTGAGAAGGATTTCAGTGCATTTGCCAATCTCCAAAACAAAAAAGAAAAGAGTAGACACTGTTAACAAGGAAGATACGAAGAGTTAAAATCAACAAGATTGATGTCAAATGTTGAAAATTTTTTATTGAATCCACAGATTTATCTCTCCCACTAAAGGCATTTGTTTGTTGCTCAGTTATTCTATGCATTGATTAAATTTTAATAATTAATTAACATGTGTTTCTTAAGTTTTAAACACTACACCACAGTTAGAAAGTTAAATCTTTTAAAGTAAGCAGCTCTATACTAGCTGTCCAAAAGTCATTTAAGTTGATAAATTTGCAAACATTCAATATTAGGTAAGCGAGGATATACCCCAAGCCGAAAAACCTGTCAAGCGGTCTGTGACACAAAAAAGTTTTGGAACCTCTGTGTTTCACTAAGAGATTATAAATAACGATTCATTTTGGTATGTTCTTCTGATTATTCTTTCCGATGATTTTAAGATTTCACAAATAACACTATCTTTCTTTCGAGAATTTTTTCAGCTTTTTTTATGTTAATTTTTTTGTTTAATAGCAATAATTTTCTTATTCACACTACTTCGTGGTGGTCATTTTGTGTTAAATAGATGTGTTTAGTTATAAATAATATACACAAAATTCTAGAATATACCATCTCAAATTCTGTCATTTGGAAACAGTTTTAAAACGTGTCTCATAACAAAATCTTCAAAATAATAAGAAGAAAAAGAAGAAAATAAATTGTTTTTTTTCCCCGAAAACTTGGTTGTCATATATTGTTACATTACATACTTGAATCGTCTCAAGTAGACGCCCATCCATGTAGTGGATGGTAACGGTAGGTGCTGTACCGTCGGACTTGGGTTCGAATATCTCAGAAGGAATGAGAGTTTGTTACAGTATAGGGTCTTCAGCAGCATTTCTCAAACTGTGGGGCGCGCCCTCCTAAGGGGGCATGATAAACCTACGAAGTGGGCACGAGCATATCGAATAATCGAAAAAAGTAGACTTAAAATTAAAAATTTACTGAAAGTTAGCAAAACAAAATACATTCTGATATAATAAAAAATTAAATACAGATTTACATTGATATACTACACTTAAAAATGTATTAGTACTTTTGATATTTTATCTTCCAATACTTAATTTAGAACAAATTTAATAATTACTAGTGACGCTCATGGGCTTTATATGGGCCATGGGCGCAATATTATTATACAAAATTTAATACTTACCTTAATAACTTGTTAAGTATATGAATAAAATCATATACTATAGAGGTTTAACATCAAAGTACATTATTATTGCATTTAATATACTTTTTTATTGTACGAAATGGGGGGCGATGAAAATTACGATTGAAAATGAGGTCGCAAATATGTTTGAGAAGCACTGGCCTAGAGTATAGTGCCTAGTATAGTTGAGTTTATAAATAAATCGACAATCAGCAAAATTTTATACATAAGCAAGGCATCGTATTTTTAATTTACTCACTTCAATCGTTAACTCACCACTGAGAATCACAGATAATTTGTAATATATTGCCTCTCGGCTGGCAATTATAATTATTTTTCGGAGTTCAAATCCAAATATGGAAACCACGATTGATTGAGCTCCGCGTTTGGATCGACGATTATGAGTGATTACAGCGGAAATTTGGACTTTTCGCCGACTAGACAAGCGAAAATTGCTGCCTGCGAAAAGCTTAGAGATACAGTCACTGGTATCTCAGCCCTTCACAAGTCACTTCTCGATGAAAGCCTAGCAAGTTCACCTACTCACAGGAATTCCTTCTCCGAAATCTACCGGATGAGCACCCAAGCCATGGCTATGAAAAAGGAGGAAATGGTAAGTGAGTTTAAAACCCTCCCCCCATGCACTAGAACTGATTGCAATGACATAAAATTCCCACTACCTTGGTAGTTAAATTCTAACGATCCCATTTCGGATGAAAAAACCGAGTGTAAAGTTAATAAGAAAAAGTTATGTAAAAAGCGCAAAAATAAAAGCAAGGAA
>BMAV01008116.1:20938-31582 GCA_019973955.1 Trichonephila inaurata madagascariensis | reverse complement strand
AATCTTTAATAGCTTTTGATTTATCTATGGTCCAGTCCTTTAGAAACACTGTTCAATTATTTTAAATAGCTACCCGCCTAACGGGGACTTTTAGAACTACATCCATCCACCCTCCCCCCAGATCATGTGATTTCCCGTTGAGTATAAATACAGAGATCACTGGAAATTCCCCCTCTTCTGTTCTTCGTCTGCCTTCAACACGTAGCCGGCTGCAGCTCGTTGTGTATTAATTTCTTTGTTCTGTGTTTTGTGTCTTTTCTGCTTCTTATTATGTTGGAAAGCTGTATGTTAAATATTGAATAAACTAGATTTGCTATTTCAAAGGACTGTCTCGTCGATAACATAAATATGCAACATCTACCTTACAGTAATCATCACCAATGGCCACGCCCTGTCCTTTCGATACTGTATCATTACCACTCGCCACGTCTTTACAGGATTACTACAAATATATTAACTACCTGTCAGTAATATTATAGAAATTGTTCATATATATATACAGAAAGAGAGAGTTGCGGCACGTTGTACTAGGAGATTTAAATAACACTGTATTTTTGCTACAAACAATAACGTTTATTGGTGCTCATTTTTCACTAGACTGCACTATACATTAACTCATGGAGATAAATTGAATCACGTTCAGACAAACACTTCTGATACTCAACGATGGTGTAACACAGTTCTTAAATTCCTTGAACAGTTCTCACACAACATTCAGGTGGAAATACAGTTCAGGTGGTGAGTGACTTACGCGACACTCCCTTTCTATTCTCGCAACTGGTCTTTTCACATCCAGCTCCCTCTTGCTAATTTTATTTCAACAGCGGTGAACTTGCGACCTTCGCGTCGAGTTCCCACTCACTAATTATTTCATACATCTCTTGTTAAGTCGCTGCGGCACCAGTGCCCTCTATGGAAAATTCCACATAGATATGTAATAAATTCAATATGGATAACTTATAAATCCCAAAACAATTACGAATTAAACTATTAGTAATATCTCCAAGAACCTGAATTATGTATTTATAAGGAAAGCAAAAATAGTCGCATCGACCTAAAATGGATAACTATTATGTTTTCTGAGGCTTTCGCTGATTTAGGACAGTGATATAGGGTTAAGCATTGCTTTGTAATGTCCTAATCTTTACCTTCAGCAGAAACTTTCGACATAATAATACAAAAAATACATAATGCAAACCATAAATGAAAATTTGGTTCTAAATCTAAGTGTGAAATGAACAGAAAGTCAATAAAATATTTCAAAAAAATAAATGAATAATTTAAAACAGGATTTTTCCACGAAAGAGAATTATGTAAAGAAAATTTCAAAAAAACACATACCTAAATCTTTGCTAAACAAAATTTTAAGCTTTGTTTCTTCTACTATAAGTGATTGGTGGGAAAAGACATTAACCATGGCAAAACTGTGGCTAAACTAGGTAATTTTTTACAACTAAGAAAATGTGAAGTAAATGAAAACAAAAACAAAATTTTGAAGAGCTATAGTTTTTAGCAATAAATTTAAATATGAATTTAGCTGTATAGTTGAAATCGAGGCAATATTGATAGAGTTTTATTTATATAATTGCTAACTTTTAGAACATTGTCATAAACTAAATCATTATTTATTTATATAAATATACATACATACTTAAGAACAGGGTTTTCTACCACGCAGTTTCATTCTCAAACTGTTACGATAAGAAAATTACGAAAATTCTAGTATAATACGGCAACACATTTGCATACTGGAAAATATTTAATGCGAGCATTTTTGAGCTGCGAAATGCTCTTCTAACTAGATAACGCTCTTGGTCACTTCCTGAATATAATTCATCCTAGTTTTACGCTGGAGTTTTTACCACTGAATACTATTTCATTAAACCAAACTTTAAATCAGGGGTGGCCAACCCGCGGTACGCGTGCCACAGTGTGGCCCGGCAGAGTTGTAACCTCGTCACGTGAAGACTTATTGAAGAATTAAAATATTTGAAAAGATAATAATAAATAACAATTTGTTTGAAATTTTATTTAAATGTGGTTGTCTCTTACGCCCCCCCCCCCCCCTCAAAACTTGAGTCAACATATGTTTGTCGATAAATGTCTTCTATTCTGAACATAAAATCAAAATATCGCTCAAAATTAGCTGATATGCACCTAAAATAACCTAATTTTATCAGCATCTTCAAGAGCTAATCCTAATACAGTGGGCGATCGGTTAACGAACATAATCCGTTCCAAGACTATGTTCACTATCCGAATTGTACGTTAACCGATCATCATTGGAGACCCTAAAAAAATGAAATCAAAACCGAATCTGATGGTCTAATTTGTATGAATATTCTATTGGATTTTTTTTTCAATAGAACTTTGAAGTTTAATAGGTAAGCAACATAATTCAGGGGAGAGGAAAAACAATTTTTAGTCCGTTTCTCATATTTCACGTATTTTTAAGGCGGTAGTGCGTCATCGGCACCTTTATATTTTATAGTCTGTATATTTTATAGTAAGAATTCGCTTAATTTATTTGCTGTCAGTAAATCCACTCGCCCATAACTAATCAGCTGTCAGAAAATATTGATATTCATATTGAAATTCTAGTATTCAAGTGTGTATTGATTTTAGTCATAATAATAATTATTGAATGACTTTTAAATTCCTTGTTAATTTAAGTTTCATTTAGTAATTATCAATACTTAGCATGCTTTAAACATTTCTCCTTTCAGTGATCTTATTTTGTATGCAAAATGATAACAAATGATTAATATTAATTTTTTTTCAGAGCCGAGAAGTGTTCGTTAGAATTCGTTTCGTTCATTATTCGAATATGTCTTCGTTGTCCAAACACAAAAAATCTTTCTTGAAAGTGTTCGTTATCCGAAAATGTGTTCTTTATCCGAACACAAAAATCTTTCGTGAAAGTGTTCGTTAACCGATCACCCACTGTATAGATGACTTGGTAAAAAAATTATTAATTCAAAAGCCTATTAAGTACTGACTGCTTAGAATGCTTCAAGTTATTTATTGTTATGCTACACCTAACTTAACTTATTGAACCTGTAAAAAGTTTATTATGAATAAAACTAAAGTTTGTACTTTTGTCTTTTTTATTATATTATTTTTAAATTTTCACTATTTAGACTTGCTCTAAAAAAATGTGCCATTTGCATAAAAATCCCAGAATAAGCGCTTATAAGTAACATTTTTTCACTGTTTCTTCCAATTTCTTTGTTGGAAAAGTTAAAGGTGGCACGCATAATTTTTTTTTATCAGATAGTGGCACTCTTCCCAAAAAGGTTGGCCACCCCTGCTTTAGATCACGTGTGTGTGTGGTAAGGGATCACACATTTCTATGGATTTTAGATACAACTGATTCCAAATCGATCTGATGGACACTTGGAAGAAGTTTTCGATTGAATCCTGTACCGAACTTATATCGCTTTCTGTAAAAGAACAAATAAAATCAATTCTAAATGCATGTTGGGTGAAGATATGGACAACGTCAGTAGAAAGCTTGCTTGAATCTCCAGAGAATGGGATTAAGGGGGATAGTGAGACTCACACACTAAATCGAAAGGAGACAATGGTTTTATGGATATAGCTATTGAGGATGTTGAAAGTTTACTAGCGGAAGATGCGGCCTTGGGGGAATGAGTTTCTAAAATGTTAGCTCAATCGATTCTGAAAACGATAGCACTCAAAAAAATTGTGAAGTTACTAATTTTACTCGAAAAAAACTACGGAAGAGATTTACCTTAGAGAAAAAACTTGAATCTTTTTTCTTGATTGTAGATCTTTAAGCAGAAAGAGGAAGATGGAAGACTGCTTATCTTCACAACAAAGAGATTTAGTATGAAATTGTCATTTTACGGAAAGTGCTGATATCGTTGAACAATGATGAATAGCATATTTAGTAAAATTAGATTGACTTCAATGGCACATTTCTTTTTTTATTACATGTATTTTTATTTTTCAATCAAATTATTGAATTACAAAAATATTTTGTATTAAATGCTTTCGGAACTTATTCCGCTGTTGTTTTTTAATATACTGTTGTTCTCGCATAACGTGGTTTCACATTACTTGGTAATTTTTACGAATCTATCCATTTTCTTATAGGAGGGTTACTTGTGAAAAATATTTGTATATTAATTATTATATGTCCCAGAACCATAATATGGATTTACTAACCTTATAAATGTCTTCACATTCAATGAATATGAATGCTTATAAATGTCTTCATTTTTCCAATGGGCCTGTGTGCTAGCAACTAAGTATTTGCAGACAGTGAATGTCCGCTGGAGTGAAAGCCATTTCATTGGTGGCACCATCAAGTGGTGGCTTCCACTACGAAATTGTGACTTTTTAAAAAAATTTATTCATTTGAAACTCTCGCTGGATTCTAAATGCCACCATGATTTTTTTTGTCGAGAGTTTTAGGGCAAATTGATAATCAAGGAATATTTTACAATTCACATAATCATATTGTAACGAGTCTATTCGCGAACGTTCTGCTAATCCTCCTGGGGAAAAACTGTTTCCTTAAATATTATTCTATTGTAAACTTTCTCCCGAAGAAGAAGATGCGACTTATGCAAATAAAGGCTTATATTTAATCATTAGCTTTCAGGATCGAGGAGAGACAGAGAGGAGAGGTTAGAATCTAGAAGATAGAAGTTTGTGATTAACGTAAAGTAATACAAAGCTAGTCGAGAGGGATTTGTAGATTATTTGTTTAATACTTAAAATTGAAGATTGACGATTTGGTCAATTATATACTAAATTGGAATAGTGTCGGTTTAAAGTAGATTAACTTAGAACGTAATTTCGATCATTTGGAATGTGTACGGCTAAGACGTTCCAAGAGTAAGCGATTCAATTTGTAATTAAATATCTAGTCTACCTCGCTTTTCTCCCGTATTTATTTAAAGGTCCATTTCCTAACTTGGGTTGTTGAGATTTGTTAGGTTGTTGAGACTGAGATATTCGTTTTGACTACGGCTAATCTTACTTCTAACTCTTGTACACTCACTGATGGATGGGGGAACCCATCCATCACAATATGACATGCGTGCCTACGATTTTGGCAACCAGAAAATCTATCGACTTCAGCTAGGGTCAAGCCCACAACCTTAAGCTTTCGAAGCGGACACGCTAACTCTAAACCACCAGAGTCTACATTAGTTCAATGTGCGTGTTATTTTAGCTGCCTTGACTTATAACCTAAGAACTATCGCTGTAACAAACTTCAATTGTTGATAGTTTTGAATTTCTTTCCTTTTAAGAAGTGTATTGCTTAAAAAACAGCAAATAAACCAGTTAAATATACATTAAAATCGAATAGAGGGGAGAAAAACTTAGCGACAAACTCAATAGGGAAATTGGTAAACAATTCTTTTCACATATTCCTATAAGAAATCTAATGGTCTTATGTCTAGAGATCCAAGTGTTCACGATATTGGATTACATCTTTCCATCCATCACCAGGCAAACTTTTTTTCAATTCCAAACTACAGTGTGGTGGTGCCCATTTACGCTGTAAATGTGTTGCAAATTTAAATTTGATAAGTTCTTCTACAACTTGCGCTTATCCTTGCGGTGAAACCAATTTGAGACGAGATTGTTACAAAACCTGGTATTGCGTCATCTAGTTTGCATTTCATGAAACAAAACCTTTGATGTTTCCTTCAATGAATATAAAAAAACCATAAATAAAAATCTAGTTTTTTTTAAATTCATTTTTGAAAGTGTAATCATACTTTTCAGATATCCCATACTGTACTTATTTTATGGTTATATACTTTTAATTCTTATTTTTATGCTTATTATATCTTTATTTTAATAAAATGGTTTGTGGATGAATGGTTATTACCATGCTACTTTTAGAAAGTACATTTCTTTTCTAAAAACTTACTTTCCCTTGCATTTCTCGTACCATTTCACATCGTTACAGCTAAGATGACTCTTTCTGGGAAAGGAATGGGTGTTAAAGTTACATTGTGACAGTTGGTATCCATCTATATGGTGCCACACTTAAAATGATACCTGCTCTCGGGAAATGTAATAGATCTAAAATGATAATTTCCTATCTGCAGCCCATTTGAAAGAAAACACTTTCCTCTTTATTAAAGTTATTCTAATAAAACCATTTGAATCCATTGTATGTTAAAAATTACTTTTATATTACGCCAGTGAATTTTTCATAAAATCTCCCTAAATTTTTCACTATTCTGCATATAGTATTTTTCCATAACTTACTTTCATTTCTAAATATTGCAATGCCAGAAGAAATCCTTTATTTTTATTTTTATAGCAAGCCAATATTTCTCTTCCCCACCTCCTAACTAGTAAGCAGCAAGGAATGAAATTGCTTTCCTAGCTGGATATCTCTAATACATTTCCCCTTTTGTTTATTAAGACATTAAACCTGTATTATTTTCTGGCATTTCAAATATGAAACCCAGCAGGAAATCCCAGATTATGCCGAAGAAAACCATTAAATGTATATCAGTCTATCAAAGTTTCATCGCAAAGCATTACCTTTTGTTTATAAATATACTTCGCAACGGTTCTGAATTATACTTTGCTCACCAAAATCAATTTTGTAATATTTAGGATCATAACACAAATCTATTTTCTAAGCAATTATTTTTTATTGTTATCTTAAGAAGGATTTACAACACAAGTGCTAAGATGACAGAAAACATCTCATTTTAAAATTATGTGTCGTCATAAAAATAAAATGATTTATTGAGGAAGGTGTTTTTATGTTCCAGTCTATCTTAAGACAAATTAAACTAAGACAGCAATGTAAGCTTTACATTCTATTCAATTTTATTATGATAGTTTATTGTTAAGGAAAATGTTACATTGGTTCTTTATTATACTTTCCAGATTTCTAAAGGCAATTCTTTAAGTAATAGTTCCTTGTTAAGTTAATTTCTATATTGTTTTATAAAATGGAAATCCCTCATAAAAATGTATTTTAGATTATTTTTTTATGGTTTCTATATAAAAAAAGTTAGTTTTACTACTAAAATATCGACTGAACATCAATGCGATGTTTTTATTATAGCCTTTTCGCAGATACTTTTGAATAGTTTAAAAGTAAAAATATATGAAATTAATTGAAAGGATAAAAAACAGTTAATCCACTTTTATAAGGTAGCATATAAGCACAACTTTGGGAATAGAATTTTTTAAAAATTTGTGTGTATGTTTGGGTATGAGTTTCTTGTCATCCTTCATTACTACTTGCATTAGTGATATAAAGGATGTGGGTAAAGATCGGCCTTTTTTTGCCCATCGGCAAATTCATGTTATGTTTTTTTTTCAACACTGATACTCAGTCAAAATGAAACTGTTAGGTTTTTTTCAAATTTTTTTTTATTATTAAACAGAGAAAACAGGGGGAAAAAATAACAATGTTAAACCACTTGTAACAAATGTCTTCAATTGTATTTCCTTCTCGCTTTCATGGGCAGAATCGTCACTGGACCATTCAGTAGCAGCGTCTTGAAGTGTATCAGCATACCCAAAACTTGGCTTTTTTGTCTGAGTGTGATTACGGCGCCAGTATCCCAAGTACCAAAGTACACATGCAATATGTACACATCAGCCAACAACTCTAGCACCAACTTTGCACTTACAATACCACTCAATGTTTAGATTATGATTTATACCTGTTTTTACCCATATGTTATATACTTTTGAACTTGTGTGTCATGTTCTCAACTGTAGCCGAACAACTGAGGAGAGAATCTTCTCAATTTACGTAAAGAGAGTACACCCCCGATTGATTAAGGTGTTCGTGAGTGTATGATAGGCTTTGCTTGAGCAGATATATCCCTAGAGTTAAATATGTAGCTTCTTCCATGTTAATCGTGGAAAATCTAGAGGATCAGAGTTACTTATTAAAGTCCATATCGCGCGCCCTTTTTCTTTCCCAACCATTTTCTTCAACTGTTTGTTGTAAGTAATTAGGCTTCTTCACTAAATATAGCATTCGTTGGGCAATTACATTGTCGTCCTCAATATAGTTTTAAGTCTTGCTGGGTGGAAAGCATTAAGAATTGCTCAGATGATTTTAACATTATCTCCAATATATGGAATTTGAACACTGGGTATAATATTGTTTAAAGCTCTCCAGTTCTTGAGTTGGTCGTTTACTGCTTGAACTCCATATGTTATACATCCAACAAATCGATGTTACTAAACGTGTCTCGTTAGCATCTTCTGTAGACAACTGTGCTTTTTTTCCCAAGAATGCAGGCATTTTAGGTACTAGGCCCGTTTCTTCTAAAAGTTCCAAACAGTCTGAGTGATTCTCGGACAAGCTATTTTGTTTTGTATCACATCAACGCGCTTGATGTACCAAAACAAATGAATGTCAGTTTAAAAGTCTTATTATTGTAGCATTTGAGAAACCAAAAAGGATAGTGATGCTTAAGGAACTTAACGTTTTTTTTTTTTTTTTTTTTAAAAAAAAAAAAAACGCTTAAAATAACAAAACTCAATGAATTTGCCGAGTTTGATGACCTTTTTATGTGACTTGCTCTATTTTTTCCTTACTATTTAAGGATAAAAGTAAAGATCAGTACCTAAAGTTCACATAAATACAATAATATAGCTCCAATAAGTACTTTGAATTTTCATGAAAAATGGCCGATCTTTACTCTCCTACTTTAAGGTAACAACTAAAGACCCGCCGTGTAGGGCAGCGATGCACGTTAAATCTGTTGAAAGCTGAGACGTCCTCCCGTTGGTGTGGTGTGGTAGTTAGGAGAGGTGGTGCCAGCTGTGGTGTCGTCCACGTCACTTGACCATGGCTTAAAATTACGTGGTCCCTCGCCAAAAGCTCTCGTGTAGCTGAACAGTGTGGCGTTAATATTCAATCAAACAATCAATTAAGATAACTGAAGCGCCTGCGGCAAAGAAAAATTTATTATTTTCTTACACCAAATTTAAATGGTTCTCACTTACCTTAAAAAAAAACAAAGAAGGTAATATTTTTCAGTAAATTACCTGTATGTTTATGTACCTGTTAAAATTTAAAAAAAAAACATTTTAAAATATAAATAATTTTGTGTGAGCAATTAATAATCAATAACATTTTTTTTTTATTTCCGAGTTATGTTCTTAGCTTTAGGTACATTTTGCAAAAAATCCACGGCATATATGACTTTAAAATTTTGATGAATGTTTGAAAACATAACACTACAGATAATGATTGCAATCAAATTTAAAAATATAAATTTATAAGTTTTTAATTTTTTTTAAATTTTGTGATTTAAATTCCCTTTAAATTTTATGCAGAAAATGTGTCACATATCTAAAATTTATGAATGTTTATCTTAAAAAAAATTCATTCACACACTTCAATGAAAATGTGTAAGTCATAATACATATGCAAAATATCAGAGCTACAGGTAAAGTAGATTTTAAAAAAAGTTTACCTGAATCACACACTAAAAATGCATTTTGAGAAAATTGCTGTTAAAGATAATTTTACCTATGATTTTTAAAATAATATTTTTCAATGCTACATAAAATCATACCATAATTAATAGGATTATTTAGCAAAATTTTTCAATTTTTAATCTGTAAATTTTAAATTCTAGATTATTTGGAAGTCAATTTAATTACTCTTTCACTATTTTATAAGCAAATGTTATCAACCATTCACATCTTCCATTTAATATACTAAAGTTTTATGTCTGTAATTTTTTTTCGTATTTTTACTTTTTTTTAACCATCATAATTACTGGATATTGCAGAATTCCTTACACATATTTTAAGTTATGTTTTAAAAATACAGAATGTCTAAAAGTTAATTTGATGTATAGTTTAACACCTAAAACGTCTGTCGGTGTCGATTGGACACCAGATCCTGTTTAGTTCGTTCTCCTTCCCACATTTTTGCATTGAATTTTGTGGTTGTAGGTGAATTAGAAGAGATTTTACTACTAAATATATCTAGAACTTCCCGTGGTATCATTTCGATACCAAGGCAATGTATTATTTCAAAGAAGCTGTTGTTCAGCAAAAGGGAGTTTACTAAGAGGATACCATTAGTAAAACAAACTCCCGGAAATAATATCGCACATTTATTGGACCTTGAATGCAGTGTTATGGGGTTCACAAGAGAAATGAGTCAGTTACACTAAAATTGTTGCAAATGAGGTAGGTACAAAAAATTTTGCACAAAAAGATTAAATAATGATTAAATAGCTTGCACTCTCACAAAAAGTATGATATTCTTTACTATACTATTATTTATGAACATTAGTGTTTTATTCCATTTTACAAGATTAAGTATCATTTTTCTTTACAGAATTTTTTATGATATAGATGGTCATAATATATTATAAATAAATGAAATAATATTAAAAAGTATTAAAACTAAACTCCTTACTGAACAGCAGTCCAGCAGTTATTGTTATTGCTGCAGTTATTATATACATTTGATATCACGGAGTCGAAACGACACCGGCGGATGTTTAAGAATAATTGAAATACCAGACGTTCTAGTGTTAAATGGCACAAAAAAGATCTGCATCTTTTAAGGTTGCACAGTACCTTAAAAATGTAATTTTTACGGAATTTTTTTTTTTTTTTTTTTTTTTTTTTTTTTTTTTTTTTTTT
>BMAV01008115.1:140396-154740 GCA_019973955.1 Trichonephila inaurata madagascariensis | reverse complement strand
AAAAAAAAAAAAAAAATACTGCTTTTTCATAAAAAAAAAAAATTGCATTTGTTTTACGAACTTCATGCCAAAATTAGTCCGTCTTTATATTTGAAGCATACATAAAAATTAATAAATATCTTATTTAATTAATGTTTTAAAATTAATATTTGGCTAACAACCTAATAAAGAACTCTGACGTCAAATGCTGCAAAAGCTACATTTTATTAGTCAACTTAAAAATCACAGAAGAGACAAAAATAATGTTATATTTATATTACTGCACAGTTGCAATTACAATTGTATAAGTGAAACTAAAAAGAATTGATGATACAATTTTTTTTAATTACATCAAACATAATATTGATTTTTCAATATGTTAAATCAAAGAATTACCACAAAGAAACTTGGTAAAGTTCATACTATTTTTATATAATACCCCCAGTTTTTTAGAATGTCAACATTGAATAACTAATAATACTGAAAAATATTTATCTCCTGAGACATTTTTTATATTTATAAATATTAAAACAAAATGATTTTAATATTTTCTATTAGATTCATATATATTACTAAAGAAAATTTTCTTTATGTTCATTATCATCTGGTGAATTTATTCAAATCTATTTTCTCTTATTTGTATATATACATCCAAATTCCACGTCCTTTATTTTTACGAAGTACATCTATTTTTGGATTATTAAAATTATTATGATACACAGTCGAACCTCCATAGTACGAACCTCTATATTGCGAATTTTTCTATATAGTGAACTTTTTCCTAAAACCAAGAACCCATTTCCCAATTTTCTTTGTAAAATAAACTCCCAATAGTGAAGTGCATTTTCCATAAAACAAACTTCTTCTGTAGTGATTCAATATTTTTCTCCTTATTTTTGAAGTATTTCTGGACATTCAGATTATTCTCTTTTAACACATTTTATGGTGGTCATAAATCTTGAACTGGTCATAAATATTCCACTTTGGTGCCTAACTCGCCGAGAGCAATAGAATTCTGGAGGTTTCATCTATGCAACCTTTAACTCCCACTGTCCAGTTTACTAGAAACATCTTCTATATCCCCTTTCAACCTCAGTGGAGTTGCCTTGTTTTCCTGTCTCTTTGAACTAGTCCTTGAAAAGTCAAACATCAATTTCTAGTAAAAAAATAATGTACGTTCAAAATTACTTGTATGCTTTAAATTAGAAAATGTACGTAAAATCCATTAATTTTAATATAAAATGTTTTTCTAAATGTTGAAAATACAGTGTGTTCCTTGATATTCTTTTTTTTTCTGTTTTTCTTGCAGTTTTTCTTTCTTTTTTGATGAGTAAGATATATAAAATAGAGAGATATTAATTTACAAAAAGATGTGAATAATTATTTTCTTTTTAATACATAGTGTTAATGAATTTAAAATTTGTTTTATGTGGTTTATAAAGTATATGGAAAGATGAACCTTTATATAATGAATATTTTCCATATAACGAACTTTATTTTGGGATTTAGCGACTTCGTTATATAAAGGTCCGACTGTATATCAATCATACAACTTCACGAATGTAAAAAAGTACATTTCTGTCATTAAAAAGAATTCTATCATTTACATTTCCTATTACCTTATTCTAATCTAGAGTTATCTTCTATTTACTAAATTGCTAAGAAATGCCATTAGATATAATGACTATCACAATAAATGCAAAACACAGTAACCGAAGAAAAAAAAAACATTCATAAGTTACAAAAAAAGGTACTTTTTAGTTAGCTGGAGACAAGTTTTGGCAACTTGACATTTTGTGATGATACAAAGCTACTTCCTGTTAATTGCTATCTATTTTATTAAATTATAACTAAAAGCCACACACAGCTACAAGAAATGGCTGCAATTGATATTTTGTATGAGGATGTGATTGGAACAGATAGCAATTTAAAGTCTGTAGCCAGCTAACTGAACAGTAAGAAGAAAAAGAAATCTGTCAGAATAAATTTATTTCTTAACTAAAAAAATTGCCAAATTTGGCAAGCTACCCATACTGTCTTTTAACTCAGCATAACATAATATTTTGTATTGTAAAATAAAACATAGTATTGAATAAACATATTCTTGACATACTCTTTATGGTACTTATGTATTATCGCAACCTATAGCCTATATTATATGAAATGAAGCACCGGGTTGCAAATTCACGGGGTTGCCAACTTGGCGATTGTTGCAATAATACAAAAGTACCCTCTTTATAATACAATGCATAAAAACATTTATGCAATGCAATGATTATCTTTAATTAGGAAAAAAAACTATATCATATGTAAATAATTCATTATTATTCTTTACATATCACAAAGCAGCTGCAACATTTTGTAGGAATGTTAAATAAGATTTATACAAAAATTATAAAATTCAAAATTGTACTGCAATGTTGGAGAAGTAACATTAAAATTTATGTACAAATATTTAAGCAGTATTGAAATCTGCATCAAACAAAACACATATATTTAAATAAAATTTGCATAAAATCATTAAGCAAAACAAAATATGCTAAACTCTTGTCTTCTTATAAATGAAATTAAATTGTTCTAAAATGAAATGATTAAATTGTTTAATATAGAAAAATGATTTAATTTTTGAAAGGTCATTACTGTATGTATAATATAACATTTTTATAAATGCCCAAATAATATTCACTGAAAAATTAAAGATACCCTGAAATATTATTAAAATAAGATAATTCATTTGGCAATTGGCACAACATATTTTTATTTTCAGCATGAAAATAATGTCGTATCATATAGATATTTGAAAATAAAGCACCTTTGAACTATAGCTTTTTTATAAGGGATTAATCACGCTTGTTCACAATAACTTGAGATTTAAGGTGATTTATTAGTCGATCATCAAACCAAGCAAAAAGACTGTTAAAGGTAGGTGCTAAAGGTTCGTCATGAGTTTTTAAAGATTTCACTAGGTATGCGATACTCATAATCATTCTAGAATGATAAGATCCCAAACAGATTTCTTCATAAGGGCTAAAGTCAGCTGGAAGACTAGATCGACGTTGACTTTGATTTAAATTAAAATTAAAGCAGTCCTCGCCCCTTAACATTGCACGCATTTCGATTACTCCAGGATCCTCTTTATAGCCTCTTGGTCTATGAATACGATATGGAATAATTTGCCATTGCACCAGCCATTTTCCGAATAAATATCCGATGCAACACATAATTATTCTGTAGGTCAACAGATTAAAACAAGTAAGAAAAACAAGCACTCGCTTACCAAAAAAACTTACATAACGATGCAGAATGGAGTTATTGTCAACCACTTCAGTGATTTGGGAAAGTGTTAAGCGAATACCTGGTTTTGGTAAAAATCTTCTCATAATCGATTCCATAATTACGTTAATTGTGTAGACTAAAACAACAATAAATCTATGACAGTTGTATACAAGAACACAATAGCTCAAGACATTTGTTTACTGTTTGTCACACTTTCTTAAATCGATACGATACGATATGATACAATTAACTACATGACAAATTGATTGACGTAATACGATCGGCAATAACTTCTCGAATAGTAAAAGTTGGGCTATTGCGCATGATCACAAACACAAAGTGCCAGTGGTTGGAACGAATTCAAAATGACGCCTCAATGACAAAGTGATTCAAATTTAGCTATTAAGTTTTTTTTTTCTTTATTGCGCTCCTGTTTTTGGTGCAGTAGAAGCTGAAAATTTCATCAGTTACAAATTGATAAATTTTAATTTGTCTTATGCTATCTTATTTGAATCCAATTACAATTTTTTTTTTCTTTTGCTGTCGAAATCATCCTATTCGTTGATCATTAATTTCAAAAATTCATCAGTACCCTTGACTTTTACTTCAGAAACACGTACTTAAAACTGTAATTAGTTGTCATAACTTATGTTTAGTATTTAATAAACTTAATAATTTTTGAGTTTGTTAAATTATTTTTATGCGTGGTCTGGCAATGTTTATTGATTAACTTACAAAAACATGCTTTATATATGGCGTTAAAGAGAGGATAAAATCTCAAATTGTGCTCTTACCTTAGACCATTTCTTTAAAGGAGAGAGGCGGGGGGGGGCCACAGCTAGTTTTTCATTGGTAGGTTGATTATTGTGGAGTTGCCTGATTTAGCACTGTAGCGCTTTATATGACTTAGTAATTCATGACATAAATTCATTGAAATATAAAAATAATATACTATATATGCCTTTTCCTCTGAATTTCGAACTTTTCTGATTGCTTTTTCAGTCAGTCTTTCTTCCATATCTTTAACTAAGAGGCTCTAATCTGTTTGTAAAGAGCCCCATCGACATATCACCACGAAATTCTGTGAGCATACTTTTAACCCTGTAGAACACACTTTGCTATTAAAAAATCTAAGCTTTTGCATTTTACTTTGTGCAATAAAAAGCTTTTTGACTGACTAATGATGTGAAAACTGCTAGTCTCGTTAACGTTCATTAGTTCTCTCTGTGCAATAGGGGCAGTAAGTAATTGAATTCACTCATAAAATTTTAATCCTGCCGTATGTACAAGCATATGTAAGTACATATAAGTACAAGTAAGCGATCAGTTTTTCAAAAACAAACTTGAATTGCGTGCTGAAAAAAATATTTTGTAATTTAGAATAACCTTAGCACAAAGAATTGAATTTGGCAAAAACTTTTAATAAAACGTATATATTGCTTGAAGATAAGTTAAAACTCATAAACTGATTTAGTTTTCATGAATGAAATGTACTTTATTATGATTTATATAAATTTCGTAATTGAGAAATTCAGTTGTGTAAGATAATCATTTTAATTGCTTTCCATTAATTATATGAAAACTCGTTTGTATTACATATTTCTATTCACATATTTTGAAGTTTGTTTTTCGATTATTGGAAGCTTTTACACTAATAATCGATAATAAAAATGAACTTATAGACAAAATTCCAAAAAAAATATTTCTTCTGTATCAGAAGAGAATATTATTATAGCAATTTAATGTATCCTTTCGATATAAGAAACCGGCTGAGTACGACTGAGTTAGCATGTATAGAGGAACATTTGGCATCGTATTCGAACAAGTCGCTGAAATTGGCGAGGCTTTGATCTGCAACCCTGCAGAATGCTTATCTCTCTCCTCCGTTAAGCGAATCGTTCTGTGAATAACAACTACAATGATGCATGGGCGCACATTTTGAAATGAATAGTCGTTGTTACTCCGTGCCATTCCCGAGCCAATATGGCGAAGAAATAAAAAGGTCTGTTTTTATCATATTTTTCCAATTGATTTTCTCAATTTTGTAATAAAAACAATTAGAACTAATTTGATATCTGCTGCAGATTTTTATGCGAAATAGTTGGAAATTTTGCTAAACTCGCGTACAAAATACAATGTTATAAAAGTACAAAGGCCTATTTGGCGGGATTTCAAAATTGCATTAAAAATAGGTAGCAGTATTGGAGTTCAAACTAAGTCTTTTTTTTAAAATAAAATCTGTGATTTTGTTTATGTTAATCTTCATAAAATTATTTGACGAAGGCTGATACACGACTAAAAGTTAATTTTTCTTTTTGATTTTGAATCATAAAGGGACTTTATCTTACTCCGTTTTAGTAATACTACCACTTTTTAGTACCACTAAAGACCCGCCGTGTAGGGCAGCGATGCACGTTAAATCTGTCGAGAGCTGAAACGTCCTCCTGTTGGTGTGGTAGGAGGTGCCATCACAGGTGTCGTCCACGTCTCTTGACCATGGTTCAAAATTACGTGGTCCGTCACCAAAAGCCCTCCTGTAGCTGAACAGTGCGACGTTAATATTCAATCAACCAAGTATTACTTTAGTGGAAACAATTTTTCCTGATGGGTATTTATATGCTAAATATATATAAAGAGCAAATCCTGTGCTATTCCATCTTCTTAGGCAGTGGTGTGTATAAGCTATTTTCATGGGAGGGGTTATATTAAAAAAAACATTCATGGTAATCTTTATGGTAAAAATTAAAGATTTTAGTGTATGGGAGGGGTTTGAACCTCCAAATCCCACCCTTGTTTACCTCCGCTGCCTCAGAGGCTTATCTTTATTAGCTACATGGGATTTCTAACTCTAGATGCAAATTGAGAGGATAGGAGAGAATTCCTTATCTCCTATGGGGTTTATCATCTGATAATTATGAGTGGTATGCCCTGGGATACTGACTGAACTTTTGTTTATAACCTTTACCAACCAATACTAATTTTTTTGGTACTTATCAGTTTTAGATATCATAAAACCAAATATTTAGAAAATGCATTTTCTGTTTCATCATCATGTTTGTTGTGAATATATGTTATTGGATAATAATGCCAATATTCCTGTTGGCAACAACTCTGAACAGTCACCAAAACACAATTCCTATAACTAATAAGTGCTACTTTTTTTTTCTGTTAACCAAAAAACACTGATATAAATTTTATTTGCATTGATGTATTTACATTTTGTTGCCATTGTATTGGTAAATATTTGACACAGCTTGGCTAAATATGGCTCTTGTGCCAATAAAATCATCCTGTCTTGTTATACTGTTCCAGATTAATTAAATTATTTATAATATCTGTGTCACTTATACTCCAATAGGTTATTTAATCTTAGAAGAAAAATAGAACCAATTGTTGAATACTCTCTTCTGGATTTGGCAATCTTTTATCACTGTTTTGTTTAATTGGACCTGTTTTCTGCAAACACACTCAATAGAGTTACTTCAATAGCATGTAGAACCAAAATAAAAGGCAGAATTCATAGTACTAATTAACACATTAAAGTAGTTATTTTTATCTTTAGAGAACTTGGTTCGTAATAAACATATCTGATTAAAACTTATCAAGGATTTTAAATAAACCAGAAAGCTTTTAAATATTAAAAAAATCATCATAAAAAAAACTGAATAAAATTTGTAAGATTTAAGATATAAATCACTAATCGAATGAAATAGCAAGCTTTATATAAATTTTCCTCAAGATTTAAAAATCTTCCAGCCTTAACTAAGATTTGGATAAAAAGAGAAAATTATTTTAAATTAAGTACTTAGAAATAAATCTAATTTAAATAATGGTACATTAATTTATGTTTAAAATAAAAATAGCAGCTCATTGCTGAATTCAAGCCAAAATTAAGTTCAAGATCATATATACAGGAAAGTAATAAAAATATTTAAGTCTGTCAAACATTTTTTTTCTGAAATTGATATAAGAATTATTGGCTGAAGTGTAGAATAGGTGGTCCTTTGGATTTGGTGATGTTTATCTAAATGCCAGAATGAATTTGACTCTTCATTTCTTCTGCTTCGCTTCACACCTATCACTACATATAAGTAATTAGGCGCCTGATTCTTGTTGCCAAAAAATTGACTTCACCAAGGGGCCACCTTTTCTACACTTTAACCAAATTATTATAAGCAACTGATATTGTGCTGTAGGTAGAAGTGGCTATGAATGCATGTTTATCAGTAATCTCTTGTCGAAAAATTGTTTGAAATGGACATTAAAAGTCTTCAGAAACACAGATTATTTTTAATTGATATAGTAAAATGTATCAAAATAATTGTTTTTTTATATATTTGCTATGTGGCTACAACACATGGTAAGAATCTAAACTACAGAATTCACTTTTTTTCGTACTATTGGCTCATTGTAAAAAATGTCCATCTAAAATTACTCCTTATCAGTGGCATATACAGACTACTCTTATGGGAGGGATTTACATTTTTAAAACATGTAGATGAAGATGTCAAAACTATAATGTTTATGCTAAAAATTAAAAATCTCTTGTTGTTTGGGGAATGCACATGTTGAGGAAATTGTGATTCTTGATGCAGTCACATTAATTTAATTACGATTTAAAATTGGAACACATCTAAAATACTTATAACATTTAAATTTAAGAATTGATCCCATTTATGCATGATCGTGAATCAGTCTCATAGTGGAGATGTTTACAAAACCACCTCACTCCACAAAGAATAAGAATGGAATGCCGGCTTCTCTTTTGACTGCTTACTTCACTTCGCGTCACCTCAGTTTCTCTTCACTTCTTTGTTTGGTGCTCTGTTTGTTCATCTCCCCTACCAATATCATCTCGCAATAGCAGCACTCCACAACCATCACAGTGTATGTTAGGGTTTTAAACCTCCAAACCCCACCTTTTTCCATTTAAAATTCATTTTGTGTGTCATATTCTCATACATGTTATCGTTTCTTTTAGGTTCATATAATATGTTCCCTCAAAGTCCATGTAATGGTTGTTTCTCATTTCCTATGAATAATATTGCAACATTTCTAAAAACATTTTTAAGCATATTATCAAGACTTAAAATGTATAAGCTCCATTAAATACCTTGATTTTTGTAGTAAATCATTGAAATTTCTTTTGAAAAAATTGAAATTCATTCTTGATTGTGATCTGTATGTACAAATCACTTTTTTTGTTGTAATTTTATAATCAGTAATGACATTGATTTCAAGAATCTTCATTACAGGTTAATATGATGCATTTTTAAGAAAGAGACAAATTTTTCATCAAAATGTTCTACTTTTTCTATTTAATTCTTGTGCATCATTCTCATATAGAAAATCTTATTTTTTCATCTGCATGGATATAAGCAAAAGCCTTTTGTATTACCGCTTTGTAAATTAAAATCTTAATTTTGGAATATTACATTTTTGCTATTGTACCTGAATTAATGTGATTTCTTAGAATATGATTTAACATTGTGTAATTGTCTTTAGCTAAATCTAAAAATATGATCAGAATATTTTGGTATTACAAAGATAAGCATAAAGTCTGTTTTGAATGCATTTATAATTTTTTTCTAATTATCTGTTTTGTACAAAATGTTTAAACTCTGCCTTAAGAAATAAAGATTCTCAACTCAGAGAATTTATTTCATAATAGTGACTTGTGAAAGCTGTATGAAAGTTCAAACCAGATACAATTCTAAACAGGGTTGTCATGTCACAACCAGCATATATTAATGTGATAACTCTTTTTGAGTCACATTTGAAATCTTAATACAAGAGATATACATAGATAAATTACAAAATCAAACCTTATTTTTGAATCTGAAACATATGAATTAACTTATTTTGGATGTCATTTTAACTTAAGAATTAAAATAAGTATTAGACACATTTTATTTTTACATAACTTAAATAAATGAGTTTTACCAACTATCTTAATACTTTTGTAGTTTTATTTAATAAAGAAATATTAAATACTCAGTGTTTAGAGTTTTAGGAGTTTTTTCTTATATTTTTTTTTGTATAAATTTACCTTTTTTGTCATTAAGTTTATTTAGACTAGGGTTTCAGCTCAGGAAGGGGGGGGGGGGGGTAAATATTTGGGTAAAAGTTTCTAAATAACTCATCTAGTAAATTTTTTAAAAATCTCTTTCCTTGTTTTTGTTTAATTTTGGTTTTAAATCGTTATTTTTTGCTTCTCTAATTATAAGTTTTCTAGTTCTTTGGTTTGTTTTATTTTTTAGTTTGTACACTTTATCTTAATTTTGAAACTGTAGTTTTCCTTTAAATACTTTTTAGTGCTTTCGTAAGAGTATCCGTGGAAATATTTATAGATTTAAAAAAATACATTAAATTCTTTTGTGAATATATATAGTACTTGGTTTTTTATTTATTTCTTTTGTTAGAAATCCAATACGTCTGCATCACTATAAGGTTAGGAACCTCCAAGTTAGACACACATTCAGTTTAATCCACTGTTAGGTGGGAAAATGGGTTCAGTTTGAGCTGGCATATAAGATGAATTTTTGGGTACTAATTAGACAAGCACAAAATTAAGGCTCATGTTGAATTTAAGTATTTAACACATAGATGCAGAATTATATTTATGATGAAATTTCATTGAAATATAAGCAAAAAATACAAAGTCCATTTATAGAACTAGGAGCATACTTTATCTATGACTATATTTTGATGACTAAAATTTTAAGAACATTTAGCTTTGTTTTTCTAACAAAATTAACTTTTATTTTGAGCGGTTTAATTGGTTTGAATTTTAAAATGATAAAATAGATTATGTAAATTTAATCATATTCTTTATTTAATACATTTTTTGAAATTTTAAAATTGTCTTAATTTTTTTGCTTTTCATTTTATGTTCTCTAATTATTCATAAATTTTAATGCCTAATTATGTTCCTTTTTTTTTTATTATTTTACAGTAAATCTGAAAAGAACCAAGTTTTCAAGTGCTGATAAATAAAGACAAACCGATATTAGAAATAAAACTACTTGTCAAATATTTACCTATATTAAGAATAGCTCTGCCTAATCTTTGCATTGTTCTGACACTGGGAAAGTTGTCTTTTTTTTAAACTAAGGGAAAACAAGTTTATATCTTGTATCAAAACTAATAATGTGGTATTCTAAAATTTTTTTAAACTTATTTTCAAATATCCTTGAAGAATATTTAATTACAAGTGATGTTCTCGAAGAACAAATAGCACAAGCCATTCGACATATACATGAAGTTTACCAGGGCAGCAGCCGTGAAAATCTTTCTAAAAGCACAAATTTTATGCTAGATTTTAATAAAGTAGCTTATCAATGTGCTTATTTGCATAAGTATGCTCCATTTCATGCAGCACTTGTATATGAGGTTATGAGCCTTTCTTTGGTACATAACCCAGGCATAATACGTGCAACGTTAAATTCTATCGAAGGGCCGTTAGAAATTTGCAGTTTAGGTTGTGGCCCTGGAACAGATGCAATTGGAGCACTGACAGCTATGCATGAACAATTAGGTTTTTTCCCATGCAATATCAAATTAATTGATATTGTGCCTGGTTGGGAGAAAACATTTCAGTCAGTGGTGAAAGAATTGCAGTTGGAGTATAGGAACTATGGAAGTCTATCTGAAAGTGTAAATAAGAAACATCTTGATTGGTCATTTCTAGCTGCTGATCTTCAGAAAGAAGGGAATTCAGAACTTGATACATTATTGGGCAGAGCTGATCTCATTACACTAGTCAAAGTTGTCTCTGGTGCTGTTCACAAAGAGACATCTGCAATGATTAAGGTACAGTTACTATTATTTTTTAAAAACATTTCTTTCATAATACGATTAATTTAAAATTAAGTTCAGGTAAGAGTTTTTGTGTATATTCTATGATGTCAATGGTTTCTGAATTGTCGTGGTTGTGATCTTATATATATGGACTTTACTATTAATTCAAGTTGTGTGTGCTAGTTGTGATTTTACCAAAGCTGGATCAATGTTTGTTAAACTGTCGTTACTCATTTTTTAACAAATCCTCATTAGCATAGTAATGAAATAAAAATGGGAAGCTTGTACATGCACAGGTATTATCTTTGCAACTTGATTATGGTTCAAAATTACAAGGCCAATAGCACTTGTGTTGATTCAATTTGTGACATTAATAAACAATCATGTATTGCATGAAACTATCAATTACCTGTGATTATTGGGTGTGCATTGCAGTTCAAAACTTTTGGACTGGGAATAATGTAAGTGTTAACTACAGTCATTGGTTCTTACGTATTAGGATCACCGCAACAAAATTAGCATCATATGAATCTCACCTCGATATCAAAACAATAAAGATTTTAACTTGTTTTATATAAAAAAAAGTATTCCCAGGCTGGGCAAGGTCGACTCAGCCTTTCACCCCTACTGCAGTGGGTCGATAAATGAGTACTAAGCTTGTTTGGGGATTTAAACACTGGGGGAGGGTCTCGCTTCAGACTGACCACTTGATCAGGACATCTGCTCATGCACCCCAGTACCCAATGGTCACGTATACTGGGATGGGCATAGTAGGCCCTGGCCCTCATGGCCTGTTGCACCACTGAGTTTGAGTTTATATAAAAAAGTGCCAAGCAGTCATTTTGGTGGAAAATGGCACAATTCGGGTAGCGCCAATTTGGTTGTGGTGACACTAATATGTAAGTACCCAGTCGTTTTGTATGTATGTATATTCATGCAAATCTACATATTTATTTTGATCTTGATGAAACTTTGCATGTTTGACCTTCAGAACAAGGGAAAGGCCACTGTCTACATAAGATTTTAAAAAATGATTTACAGAGCCTATATTTAAAGCTTTTATATATTAGAAGATATCTGTCTTGCATATTTCAATTTTACAGATTAACTTGACATTCTGATAGTCTTCACCTATATCCTATTAAAGAATTCTTACATGACAGCCCTGATGATCTGATTTTTAATGCTTAGTTTTAGTTTAGTGCAGTTTTGAAATCATTTGTGCTTTCCTTTTGTTTATTTTTTCTCCTTTCTAAGAGTATGTTTTTCTAAGTAAGTTGGACATTTCTTCTGTTCTAGAAAGGGAATTTCAGCAGTTTTCTCAGAATTTTAAAGCAGTTCTTTTATATGCAATTAGTATGGCAGATTATTTATTTGTAACCATTCTACTAAAAAATAAAATTGTATTTATAACAAATTTTGTATATGTGTGTTTGTATGAAATTCACCCAAGAAAATTTAAGGGAATTATTACACATATATATGTATAGTAATTCACTTAAATTTTCTCTCCAGGGATTTTAATTCATTATGGTCTTGAGATCTCCAAGATAATCCACATAATAGTTAATATCTAGTTTACCCGCCTAATGGGAAATAACCATAGCCTTTTTTCCCACAAAACTGAAACTTCAACTTTTTAGAATCAGGAAGATGCAATCTTGATCTCCTGATTGCTCTTTTATGTCTAGATTGATCATTTTCTCACATTTTTGCAAAATCTTCAACATTCAACTATCCCCGCCCCAGTTCTTATTTATAGTTTTCTGTTCACAATGATCAATAAAATAGGTAGACATGTGCATGGAAATCATAGTACTAGTTTTCAGAAATTTTTAAAAAAATTAATGAAGTTTTATTTTTATTCTGGACTGTATTTTGTTAGCTGTTGGTTCCTAACTGATTCTTAGGTGATGTGTTAAGTTTGAAGACCACTGGTGTAAATTTAAGGCTGGTGGAACACATGATATCGAACTTCTATATAATGTGCAGTTCTAATTTTAGTTTTATTTGAAACCCTATTCTTTTGTTGGGAGGGGTTCTGGTTTTAGTTCAACTTTTTTCATTTTTTGTAATTTGAATTTCATTTTCCTATTCTTTTCTTTTAGCTCAAATTCTTTTTTTTTGTTTCTGTCTTTCAATAACAACATTCATCCGCTCTCTGAAATTTTTCATCGTGAATTTTCAGTTTTAGTTTCTTTAAGCCTAGTATTGTTAGGCTGGAAATATATCTGATACCTATTTTTGGAGCATTGACTAATAAGTTCCCCTTCTTCAAGAAAAGCCATTTTAGTTGCCAAAATCAATACATTTCCAGTACAAAAATTTCAAAATAGTTCCCAAACAAAGGTAATATTTCGCTAAAAAAATCAGAACACAGTATTTTCTCTCAATGTTATGCATCTTGCTTCAAAATGAAAATAACAGTAAAATAAAATTTCTAAATATTCAACCTCTGATTCTTGATGGGGGAGTTTATTGTAATGACCTTTTCTTGCTACATCAAAAATAAAACTTAAGATTCATCAACAAAAAATTTATTAGAAATTAATACTTATACTTGGAGATCGCTTTTGCTCCTACCGCTTTGTTCTTCCTTGTTCGGTTTCTGGACAAATTTTTTTACAAGGAAGAATGTTTTAATTCTTTGATGTCTCTCTCTCTCTCACCGCCATGATTTAAATTTGTCTCAACTAGCAAAATAGTGGAAAGATGAAAGTCTATTCACAAGCAAAAAATTTAACTAGTCTTTCCTCCTCAGTGGATATTTGGAGGTTTATACTGCTTAACTAAAGAATGTTTTCAAAAGCCATTTCTGGTCCTATTCTAAGACCTTGATAACTCATTCAGAAAAATATCCATCTCATACGACAGTATTATTTTTTTCAGAATGTTGAGTAATGAATAAGAACAATTGAAAAAAAAACCTACTACAATAATTTCAATGTCAATTATGATTATTTTTTCATTTACCCTGACTTATTTCATACCCAATTGATAGAGTGCTTGTAGAACAGTAACTAATAGTGTAATGAACTCCAGTATGTAACACTGCTTGATGCTTTAAATTCAAATTTATTATAATCTGTTGTGCTTGTATCCCTAAACAAAATTTTCATCAATTCGGAAATATTTTTGCAATTTTGTGTCCTCTCCTTAGGCTGCATTATACCTATTGGTGTATTTTTTTATTTCTATGTAGGCCTAATAAAATTATTTCCAATAACTCTCTTCATATTCTTAATCTTTATGATCAACAGCACATATTGACATAATAATAATTGAATTC